>VURO01009847.1:37572-54655 GCA_015108175.1 Pelvicachromis taeniatus
CTAAATTGGAAACACTAAATTGCCCATAGGTGTGAATGCGGGAGGGAATGCGAGTGCGAATGGTCTCTGTCTATGTGTGTTAGCCCTGCAGCAGACTGGCAACCTGTCCAGGGTGTACCCTCCCTCTTGCCCCAAGACAGCTGGGATAGGCTCCAGCGCCCCCCGCAACCCTGAAAAGGATAAGCGGGAGCGAATGGATGGATAGTAAGATGCCAATATTACTTGAGACAATACGGGGAGTTTTAGTTTTTTGTTTCTCTGCCACTCCTGTCACTTTTTTAGGTGTGCAGAAATTTTGCATCCAATGTTTTTAGGGCCAAGGTTGCCATTACCTGGGAGTGCACAGACCACTCTACTTTGCTAATATAAACAGATTGCACTCTGGGGCAAAGTTGCTATTTCCAGTGGTGCAGAGTACTCAAGGTATCAAAAAAGCCACTGTGTGTTGCCTTTGTTTGCAGTTTCAAGTTAAATAGAATCAAGGAAAGTGATATTGTCGTCACAGTGAAATGCTGTGCCAAAACTTTTCTCTCACAAGGAGGCTAAATGGCCTTGGATAACAACTGAAAACTGATATAAGAATGCGAAAGATGGAAAATATCAGTTGGTCTCCTGGTACGCAGCAAACCATCTAAGGCCAGAATACTGACGCTGACAGTCTGTCAGTTTAGTCAGTTCAGCAAGTGTACAGTATTTCTTTAATTAAGACCAATGCTGCTACACAAACGTGACCAGCAGATGTGTGCTAGTAATTATGGTGTGTATTTGTGTATGTGAACAATTGGCTTGCATACAAAAAGTAGAGAAAGTCAGTTGTGTATTGTGGCAGTGGATGCTAATGTATTGAATTAGTGTAGCATAAAATGATTGCTATATATTTACCAGTAGAAGACAGAAGGTGGAGATCTTTACAAGATATGCTCTCCCATTTTGTTGGCATAGAGGAGCAGTTCCTTCACAGACAGCAACAATTTGGCCTCTTGCTTTCTCACCACTGCGATCGTCTTCATTTTGATGTAAATTCTATGTAATGCCCAGTATGTTTTCCTCCTTGATTATGCTGAAATTAGTAATTTTTGAGAGATCAACAGTGTTTTTAATATATTTAAATACAGGCATGTCTCCATAGTCAGAGTTGCTT
This sequence comes from Pelvicachromis taeniatus, assembly GCA_015108175.1. NCBI lineage: Eukaryota > Metazoa > Chordata > Actinopteri > Cichliformes > Cichlidae > Pelvicachromis > Pelvicachromis taeniatus. Next base: position 38,714 of record VURO01009847.1, read on the forward strand.
TTAAAAGCTTTAAGCCTACTGAACCGTGAGAGCTTTTAGATTTAGAGGAGATGAGTGCAGTTCCCGCATGTGCATGTACCCGTGGTGATGCAAATTGAAATAAAAAAGTGTTCCAGTCCAGCAGGTTGTGATACTGCTGAGATTTCTATAGAGTAAAAGTGATAAGAAAAAATATGAAGAGTTCTTAGCTTAGTTTTTTCACAAGGTGAAGGTAAATCATTTTAAATCCAGATGCCAATTATAGGATAGATACAAATGCATTTAATTTTATCCCACCAATGAAATAAAATGATGCTTTGACACACCACATACGGTTAAAATTTAACCGTAAAAATTTATTTATTTATTTATTTATTTAAAACTCATGAATTTATGACGGATCATAATAAGAGCGATAGGGATATTTTGGGGTAATTCATATGTTCTGTGCCTGCCTCTCAGACTCTCCAGTTTACTGAGGAGTGTGAAATTGATCCAAAATGGTGCAAATTAAATTTTAATGGACTAATAAACCGCTCAATCTGACTCAAACCACAACAGACAGAGTCCCCAGTGCACAAGAAGAGCAAAAATGCAAAAGTGTCTCAGAGGTCCTTAAGTGGCAGCATATTTTAAACATCCCACTAATTATCGGTGAAGGGGTACTCCTGGATCCTGGCCATCCAGGCAAAATTGGAGGACGGAGCCTATATTTGAGAGCGGCACATAAAAGAAAAAAGTTCAGATGAGGAGAATGCAACACTGGACACAAAACACACGACTCATGTGCTCTTATTTTGTTCCAGATATCTCAATCTCCAAGGTGCTGGAAGGATTTTTAGAAACCATCAAAGAAAAAGATGGGAGAAATGGTGTGCAGGTGCTTTTGTGATGCTAAAATGTCAGCTTTGTAAAGGAAAAATAGGTTCTTAAACAAGGGTGCGTATCACTCCATTTACAATGTAATCAGACATCCCGTGGATGCTGGTTATTTTGAGATAATTTTTTCCTTCAAGAAGTCAGTGATCCAGAGCAGAGCTTCAAATACATGAGAACAATGAAACGAAAAAGCAATCATCTTGCACAGTGACAAGATTTTAATCCAATTAAGCTGTCGTGAGGACAACCAGAACATATGGTTCATAAAAAGTGCCTGTCAAACCAATCTGACCAATCTAATTTGTGAGAGGCAGTTTGGGAAGCAGGAGGTGAAACACCTCCAGATTAAACTGACAGCTAGAATGACAAAGGCTCCTTAGACTGTGATTGCTGCAAATTGACAGTGTGAAGGACAAAATTAATATTTCTCACCTTCTCAGTGTGCTGACTCTATTCCAACTCATTTGATGAATAAAAGTATTCAAGAGTTTTCTGGAGAATTGTGAAATTTTGTAGGTGAGCCCAAACTTTTGAACAGTATGGTTCTCACAAGACTGACCTGTCAGTAGTTATCTGAGACAAGTGGTTACTGGTTGAGCTTAAATTGGCTCATCTTTGACCATGGGATTTTAATGTGGTTTCATTTGGCCTAAAATGCGGTACCAGGGACCACAAGATTCTTGCAGAGTCCCTCTGGGAAATTAAAGCTCTGGTTAGATGTCCTTAGACTGACTCAATCTCTGTCCTCCTGTAAGATTTCTTACCCATCCCTACAGTCATTCTGATTAACGCTATCTGTCTTGACTCTTTCATTCTTTTCTTTTAACAGATACACCAATACTCCAAAGAAAAGAAGTACAATTTGCAGGACATCATTCTCATTCTTTACCACACGGATCAATTCTGTCCCTGTAAAATGTCAACTGTCTTTGCATGAAAAAATATATCCACTGAACTGGAAACATTTGAGTCCAGTAATGATACTATTAAGTATTGACTAACTGACTGTAATAGCAAAAATTGAAGCAAAACTTAAAACAGAATCACATTTTTCAAATTTTGGCAGAGGGGAAAAAATATTTAGAGACTTAAATCTCTCTCGGTTACGACCTTGTGGAACTCTATGTTTATGTATGCCAGCCTTTCAGCAGTGGGCTCCCAGCCAGTAAAACCAATCCTTGTTTGACGGCGGGACAAAAAATAAATGTAGCTCCCAGGTTTCACTGCTGTTTCCACTGCTCTTCATGCATGTGTGTCTGTTTGGTTAAAAGTGGACCTAAGCTGCACACACAGACATGCAGAGAGGCCACAGTGGACAAAACAAGGCATGCTGTGTGACTGCATTCACACAATATCTGACAAAGGGCCCCTTTACACAAGAAGTTTGGTGGATGTGTTTGAGGACATACAGTGAAACAATTGAATAGATGAGTTAGGGATGGACCAAATTTGAATTTCATTTTTGTGAGAACTGATGCACCTTTAACAATAATTCTGTTTGTGACAGACACCAAACTTCCACATGCTCACTCCTCAGTAACTGAAGCAGCTAAATGGGATAAAAATGATTATTCACACTGCAGTAAGACATGGCAAAATATCTTCTTTGAAAAGACCAATACCCCTAAATGGGGTCCAACAGTAATAGTCTGAAGCAATGTACCAATGTCTAAATTCACTGAAAATGGACCATCACCCATCTAATGCATTCTATGCATCAGGTTTTGTGTTTTCCAGCAAATGGGTAATTTGTGATGATACAACAAAGATAATATTGCACACATCTTATGATCCTAGACATATAGCTCTATAAAAACTGAAATTGTTCAGACGCAAGCACAACAGGCTGGTGATCAAACTTGCCTTTGGTTGTCATTGGAGAGCACTCAGTGGCCTTAGGTTATCTTTTTGTAAATATTCACCCAGTTTGGCTGAGCACCAAGAAATGTACAGAGGAAACTGAGCAACTGTAGATTTGTCAGCAATAGAGGAGAAATAAATGTGTTTTACTGCAAATTTGCATCTGGTTTAATTCAAAATGATTTTGGAATACACCCACAAAGCAACTGGAGTGGGAAGATTTTACATCAGGTAATGGGAAACTAACTTCTATTAGAACAAGGTAGGAAACTCCAGGCCACGAGAGCCGGTGACCTGCAGGTTTAAGATGTGTCCTTGATCCAACACAGCTGACTTAAATGGCTAAATTACCTCCTCAATATGCCTTGAAGTTCTCCAGAGGCCTGGTAATGAACTAATCATTTGATTCAAGTGTGTTGACCCAGGGTGAGATCTAAAACCTGCAGGACACTGGCTCTAAAGGCCTGGAGTTCCCTACCCCTGTATTAGAGGCTGTAAATATTTACCTTGTTGTACAAACATCAACAATTCTACAACTGTACAGGTAAATGTCTGCACATCAGGAAATACAGCCTTCACTGTCACACAGAAAGGTATACAGTGTTTCTTTTGAAATGTTAATTATGCCCCTTTATCATGTTCTTATCTCCTTTTTGACCTTCCTTCGCCTTTTCTGTCTCTCTTAATATTCCCGTCTAACATATAATTTCAAGCGTGACATCTGTTCGTAACACTTGGAAGCATGAGAAGCCACTTCTTCACTGAAAGGAAGATGACAGAGTAGAAAGTTGCTTCTGCCCTTTCTGTCTTGGGTGTCAAAGTGGCCTTTTGAAATGGCAAATCAAGATGGTTTTTGGTTCCTGCACAACATCTGTCTAAGGAAATCACATTATTCTTACTTATTCACAAAGAATTTATGCATGGCATTTGTGACAGATATTTTTCCTCCCCCTGCTGCAGTCATTTCTACTTTGAGCCACTAATGACCTAACTATAATAGGGCACAGGCCTCCTGCTTTAGTTGGAAATATGGTTAGATCTATTTTATTTTAGCCCTTTCCTTCAAAGTGTTCCGGCAATCCATTGTCCTAACTTAAAATTGATGAGGGAGAAGGGCTACTTTAAAGAAATGGAAGCGGTGAAAGGAGAAATATTATATAGGAGATTTCCTCTATACTATTAACATTTTTATAACAGATTTTCTTGTGCAAATACATCTTGCTCATTAATGTATGCAGTCTGTAGACATAGAAGCCTGCTGTTCTGCAACCATATGAAAAAACTTAAAACTTAAAAGGGGGGCTGCCTAGAGGGGTTCATAATAACTTTATGTGCCTGTGTTCTTATGTCTGTGTTTTACACTGATGTTTATGCCGTCTCTGAAAACACTGGATCCTTCAGAACAATTAACTTGGCATGTTATAATTGTACCTTTCATTCATCCATGCAAGAAATAGCTTCTTGTGAAACCTCAAGCTCCAAATTCCAAAGAAAACCACATCTGTGTCATTCTCGACTTCATCTGCTTCATTCCCAGTTCAAGAACAAGTCTAAGAAACCAATTTCAAACAACCTCCCGTGTTATTACCACACTGATGTCCTGTGGGTGCCTGGTCAGCCAGACCTAATGAAAATGCAGGAAACGGTGGCTATTTGCCAGGCACTTCAACATGGTACAGGTCCATATCATAGACAACCAATGGGAGAAACATGAACGGTCCAGAAAGTCCCTGTGAGTGAATTCAGTAAGTTATCATTAAAGTAAAAGTATGTATGCTCAATTTGTCATGTGTCACCTTTTATCACTTGGTGGATAACGTCCCTCATTATGCTAGTGAGGTCCTTGTGGTACTAAGAAGCAAGAAGTAGGTCAAGGGGAAAAAGGGGACAAAATGTTTGGATAGATGTGCATAGTTTCATTAATGTAGTCTATTTTTGTCAACCCATTTTTTAGAAAATGTATTACATAGATACATAATATACATATTAGTCACATGAAAGTCCTTTCCACTGGGAATAGATATCTACAGGGAAAGAAAGTCAGAAAACCAACCAGCTACTAAAGAAACTCTCAGCATGTCATTTGAGATTTTTAGTATTTAGTTGGATTTTTGTTTAGTATTAGCAGTGCATGCTTTAACGAGTCGTTGGAAGTGCATCGGGGACTTGGTTCACCTTAGGCTGCCCCTGATAAAGTCAAAGCATGCACACTTGGAGACATAATCATAAAAAAGGTGGAGTATATATTGTAAAAACTAGCTTTTAATGATTGATATTACAGTATATGTTGTAGAATCTTACAGTATTGCAGGTATTGTAGACACTTGCCACTTTAACCAACATCTGATTACTAATAAAAAAAAGAAAGAATGGAAGCTAGACTTAATTAAGAAAACTGATTTGCAATTGCTTTTATGTGTAACTTAAAAGAATGTTTCCTGTAAAATTAATACTCAGCTTTATATTAAATCAGGATTGTGAGGGCTATTTATCCAAGTCGCATCTTGCCTTTTGCTCAGTATCAGCCAACAGAAGACTCCTGTGTCCCTCCACAGAACAAGCTGAGCTTTGAGGCAACGTATAAGTCACCTAGGAAGCTCTACAGAACGGCTATATACAAAATAGCCTGCCTTTTTGATAGATATATCACATTAAGATGTGTATAAAGATCAAGAGATGGCCAATGTGTAGGTCTAATAGGAAAGGCAGGAGGTCAAGGCACTCCACTATTATCATTTGCATCTCAAAATTAAAACATATGCATAAATATTTATTCTGTTGTCTTTGCTGCACAGAGAAAATGAAACGGTGGGGGATGGATGACAGCGTGTGATATGTAGGTTGTAGGTTTCAGTGTAATAATTATTTGCTTGTGTAGGAGTGGAGAACGTGGATACATTGGATAAGAAGTGCAGAGAGAACGGGAAAGAGCAAACTGAAAATTAAATGCAGTCTTATCGCCAAACCACAGCATTGACTTTCAATTCAAATTAAGAGATGCGCTCTCAAAATTTAAATGTCACGTAACAGAAACTCACAATAATTAAAAACATTCTGTTGACTTGGAAACTAACTTAACAACACATTAGAGTGTAAGAATGAATAAGCAGACATATGTGCTTGAATTTGGTAGGCCATGCTCTCTGCTTGTGTGACTTCTGACAGGTTTATGGCTTTTTTGGGACAAACTCTGATTTTGTAATAATGAACCTAATCTGACTAAGAGGTAATGAAAATGGTAAAGGAAATGAATGGATGTTTTTGAATTTGTTCCTTCAGTGGAAAAGTTTTGTTTTGCAAATTATAATAATTTCAATGCATATTCAATAACCCACTGGCAATACCTGGAATTACTGATCCGGGCTAATTTAACCTGAAGTGACCTTATATTACGTTAACAATGTCATAAATGATTTCTTACTAGTGTTAAATCTGTTTAATTATTGGATTGTTGCTGTTAATGTGAAAGGAACTCAACTTTTATGAAGTGACCGATAGGTTCAGATTAGCCTTGTCCATTACAGGATAGACAGTTAACATTTACCGAGAGAGTGATGCGAATAATCGTAAAAGCAGGCTTACAGTGCATAACCCTTGTTCTGTTTCATAAAGACGTCATCCTCTAAACTCTGCAGGCAGAAGGACATTAAATTTAAACCTCTAAAGGAATCAATGTATTGGAGGGGTGAACAAAAAATTCTGTGAATGGACAAATAAAAATATAAAACATCACCCGATTTAAATTGGACTTCCACTCAAGATCATTTTCATACACTGTTGCGATTTCCAGTGGTCCCATAGTAATGATATATCCCCTTGGTCTTGTGCCTTTGCACTGGTGATGGTGATCTTTCTACTTGAACTTCAACTGGACAAAGTTTCAAGGAAGGAAAATCCAGCGAATGTTCCAGGTAGTGAACAAACACTGGGTGGACATGACTAAAACGTCTTTGTTTTCAATGCAGTCTGTGCTGGCACAAGCTGACGCACGCCACAGTTCAGTTCATTTCCACTTAATGTTCCCTCTCAGACGCCTCAGCATGTTACACTAGAACTAGACATTGACAGTCTCACCCAGGGGGACCAATTCACGGTGCAGAACCCCTTGAACCGTTGAACTGAAAACTGCATGGTCATAGCTGGAGACACAGCTCGCATCAAAAGCAATGATCCTTCACATATTTGAAAGATATTTGCTCTCTGTGCAAGCTTGAGGCCCATGTTAAATTTGCAAAGGCACAGTGCAAGTGGTTGAAATGAGACTTCCAGGCGACCAATACAAAAGTAGCACCTGCGTTTGAATCCATCTGGGCATGCCTGAAAAGAAACTTTTCAATGGCCGATTAGCCAAATTTAGCTCTCGTGTAAGATTTTAGATTTTTATGTTCTAGTTCCCAAAACCTTTTGATAACTTCTTGTGTAATCGCATAGACTGAAGACAAATGGGAAGCAGAAATAGCATGGTTTAAAAACAAAACAAAATTTGGTTTTACACACATAAATTGCAAAACAAATCCCAATTCTAGTATTATGGTGCCACTTTAAATTGGTCTGGTGTGCAAATGTTGACACATTCTGAAACAAAAAAATGACTTGAGGCTGCAACTGAAAAACAATTTGTCACGGTAATGAGCCCACTGGATCTCTCTTTGATAAATCTTCTCAGGTGATAAATGAACACATGGGCAATTAGCGTTTTCAAAACAAGTCTCTGTAGGAGACACAGTAGTCCTATAATAACCAGACACCACCATTTATTATGTGGAGGATAGCTAACAGAGGAGCTACATAGGTCTGTAGGTTAAGAAGAGCATCCAGCAGGCACACATTGGATCACAGGTGATCCAATGCTGAAGGGCAATTTGGACAAAGTCTCAGCACTGAAAACAACAGACATCTCAGGACTGTGTCGGTGAAATCTTATGACCAAATACCACAGTCAATCCTGTGCAGAGTGTTTTGGCCTGAGCCATTTCTTTGTCTGTTGTCTCTCTTCTCTCCTTCCTTCTTCATGATCCCAGTTTTTCTCCAGTGTTTAACTCCTGGTTATCTGCCTGTTCTGCCACTTCTCCAATCAGCCCCAATAAAATAATACACGGAAACTACTGAAACTAGTCCTGAAGGTGCTATTCAGGACCTAACTGTAACATAGTGTTGTCACATTAAAATATTATCCTTATTATTATTAATAATAATACTATTTTTCTCAAGAAACGCAATGCCTTTGTTAAACTTGTGCATAGTGGTCATGATTATAATTGTTATTTTTTTCATTTTATTTTAATATACATTGATTGTTAATTCAGTTTTCTTCCTTCAGGTTTAATCACATGTTCCAGGTTTTGATTCCAGCGCACCTTTTATATATGCTCACAAATTTCCTTTTGCCTTTTCCAGATTGTGTATTACTTTCCAGCATTTTGATTTTTTCCTCTTCCTTTATTTGTTTGCTGTTTTGGAGTCATCCTTTGTATGACCTCCTCTGTTAAAAGTAAAGGCTTTAACCTTGAGTGCTAACTCTTCCCCCATCCTCAGGCTATCCTGAAAATGATACAGCTCTCAAATATCACAAATGTTATTTATAAGTAGCTTTACCACAAATATAGCATTTTACCTGAGAAGACTACAGATTGTGGTGGTTCTGAATACAAATGAGTTATAAAACTGACCAAGCACACCAGGCATGTTGGCTTCCTGAGTGAAGAGACTGAGTGACAGATCTCAATCTGAGATTAATCCTTACAGATTTACTTGCCTTGCAGGGACACAAAGTCTGTGCATAAGCTTCTTCATGAGGGAATTTAAATGACTGAACAGAGTTTTTACAGGAATGTCCTTTGAGCTGGAACTTGATGGCAAAATGTCAACTTTCTTATTCTATTTAGTGTATGAATATTTATCGCTGAAGACATCATCATCATCTGAGACCTCTATATCATTACATTTTATTTTTCACAACTTTCTTGCAGTATCTTCTGTTTTAGTGTTCTAGTGATATTAAAATGAAGAAACAATTTGCCATTGCTTTTGGCCTAGTTACAGCTCAACATATATTAAATATAAGGCCAGGGAGTATTCTTCATGGTTTGGGGATTTGGAAAGAATACTCTTTCTTTAATACTTTAATACTCTTTAATATTTTTGCATTGAAGTCATTAGTCATGCTATTTTGAGTACCGTATATCTTCCATTAGTAGTCTGTCTCTTTTAAACGCTGGTTTCTAATAAACACCGGTTTGAAAACATGTCACGACAATAGTAGCCGGGCGACCTTCGACCCGGAAGTCCGCGGTCGTCTTTTTCTTCTTTTTAAATTTTATTGGCGGTTGGCATACAACTGAATGGTGCATTGCCGCCACCAACTGGTATGGAGTGTGACTGGAACGTTGCTCAAAAAAGCACCCCCCCCAAAAAAACCGTCCATGTTGTCGGTCCTCTCATCGCTCGGCCAGTTGTTTCCAGTCAGCCGTCATCTACGACCAGCAGCATTTAAGCTGGATGCAGCGACCATCAAAGTGGGATTATTACACTGAACTGGAACTGTCAGCTAGCAAACCTGCTAACTGTGATTTTCTGGTCTTTTACTTCCTCTTGAGGAGAGTCGGGCGGAGAGAAGTTTCGGGGAGTACCACTCATGCACTGGGCTACCACAGACAAGGAGACACTTGGGAGCAAAGGAGGGGCACATTTTTGAATAAATGCCCGGACTACAATTGGAAGATATGCTGTAAGAACCCAGTGAAAGGTTGAAAAGAATTATATCAAAAGCAAAGACTTGCCATAGATTTCTTGCAGTAAAAGAGCGATAATGTCACTGTAAGAAACCAACCAAATTATCATGACCAATTAGGCCTACAGCTGAGCAAGCAGTGGTGGACTCGAGACTGAACAGGAAAACACATCAGTATGAGAGTGGTGACCATTGTGATCCAAAAGTCATTTAGAAGCTGTGGTTATTAAACGCACCACTGGGTTAGAACAGGCAATACTGAATGTCAACTGTTATTTACTTTGGTGGTGATGGTATCAAATTATGAACTGTAGTTCATTAACATTTTCTCTCTACTTCTACCTTTATCAGTGACGACATGTAAAGTCATGCATGCTGTCCATTGATGGCTGTAAAGAAGGCATGCAGTGATGCTGACTGCATAGATACATTTTAAAAATACAGGCAAAAGAGATTTAATTGGAAGAGACTGTATGAACCATTTTTAATAACGGTGCTCTCATCTTATAATTCACAAAATCTCTGTCTGTAGGTTTGTCAGGAGCTGAGCAACTAAACTTGGCATACAGGTTTGGCTGTACAATGAAGACAATGAAGGTTCTTATCTATATCAGACATCACAATTTCATCATTTTTCCTAGCATCAATAACTTATTTTTGGCATATAAACAACATGTGCCACCCTTTTTTCCCCCTCAATGTGATTAAGTATCAATTTGTAGCATGGGCATGTAATAGTATTGAAAAATAGATGATTGGATTTGATTATTTCATTCAAAATCCCAAACTATGACAATATAGACCAGGAGTTGCAGTCTTACAATCTTCTCTGTAGTTTCCCTCTAGCTGTCACCCTCACAAAAGAAGTCTAACCCTAACATAGGAAGTTTCTGTTATAAGTTATATATAACTCAGGTAGTACTAATGCTAGCACATCTTCAATTTCAAATACTTAGAATAAGTCAGACTACTTTTTTTTTTTGCAATTTAGTGGTTACTACAAACATAGTAATTACAGCTACAATAAATCCTCACTGTGTTGAATTCATAATGCATTGTATTCCTTATTATTTACTTAGACATCATAATTGGCTTTTCTCAAAACTGTTTGGTCTTCATTTGCAATAAAGGACAAAACACAATGTGGAGAAAAATATTAAAAAATGCTGTAATAAAATGATGTAGGGGATTCCACTGTTATTGTATTTATTTCCAGATGCAGAGACCCTATTTATTTTTAAGATTAGGCTTCAGTTTAAAAATAGCATTTGCTGCCATAGGCCCATGCTGCTAGGAGACCTCCCATGATGCTCTGCATGTCTCTCCTCTACTCTCTTCCCTGTCACTCTTTGTGCATCTTCTCTCTCTCTGTGTAGAGCTGCACCCAGCTCTACACATTTCTAACCTGCAGTAACTGACCTTTCTAACAACTCTGTTTGTATGATTTGTTGCTCCTCTATGACCTTTGTTGTCACTCATTGTCTTCCCTTGACCCCAGATAACTGCACTCCAGTTCTGCAAGGGGTTTCTTCTTATTCACAGGAAAATGTCTCCCTCCTTATGCCACAAATAATTGTCCCTCAAAAAGGGACTCACTCTTTCGGATTTTTTTTGGCAGCGTAGACAGCTTGCATGTACTGAAGAAATGTGGCAAGTTCTCCAAGATTTCCAGATTCTGTGTACACATACTTATGCAAAAGGTTGAGAATATGGAGGTAATTATTTTATTTTTTTCTGTTTATCAAACTTCATACAACTTATGAATCCTCTAAAGAACCGATGCAATGCACCATTATTGACTCCATATGGTGAATTTCACACTTCTTTATCATTGAAAGCTTTCATGTTCATTCTTGTTTTATAAATATGTTAGATATTTAATATAGTGTGTCCTTTAATTATCCCTCGCACATCCCTTCATCCATACACCCCACCCTCCTCTGTATCCCTCCCCATGCCTGATCACCAGCATCTTTGAGAGGAGAAATATGTGCTAAACGTATAGTGAATTGTTGTTTACTCTGTTGCATGATAACAGTCTGCACGGTGTCTCCACGGTGATATTGAACTTGTAGTGTGTGTAATGTCTTGTTCCTTTTCTTGCCTTGTCCCAGAGGGGAGCTTGTTTTAAAAATAACAAGATGAATGGGGGTTTTCCATATTGTGAATCATTTCTTTACAAACTGTACCAATACAACCTTTCCTTTTGTGACTATGCTTTGTTGCCATTCAGTATTATTTACACATTTATTAAGCGATTAATTAATCAATGTAAAATGAAATCTCGTATCTTTGGTTAATGTTTTACAAGTCAATCTACGTGAGGAAAAAAACGTTGGTATTGCTACTCAGACATTTTTCATGTCTCACCCAAAGAAATAGAGTAGCTATGTGTTGACACCTCAATTATGTGCTCATTCTAGTTTATAAGAGGGTCACAGCTGGCTCTTTTTCATTTGTTAAAGAGGGCTCCATCACAGTGTGGCCTTAGTTTTGCCACACTGGATTCATTTCTCACCCTTGGCAGGTTAACATGAATATGTATATACATTCTTAGTTGATATAGAAATCAAGCACATTGCTTGTGAAACGTTCTTGAATTATTTCAGAATTGTTCAAGCTGTTGTGAATTTTTGTGCTATTTATTATCTGAATAAAAATAGAAAAGCAAAAAGGCTTGGAAGTATCTGAATGACACTTCTGACTTTGTGCATTTTTAGGCTGAATCAATTTCTCATCAGTGCGCACACAGACACGAGCGTTTCTACTTTTGTTATCGCCATAACAGAAATGATTTGTTTAAATATAACTACAGTAAGAGGAGTGTTCAGTGTTGCTCGGAGAAACAACAAACTGCAATATTTTAGCAGCAAATTTTAGAAGTGCATAAAAAACATTTGGTTATTTTTTGTAGTTTACCTCAGGGCTGCAGTTCGGTTGAGCATCAGCATAAGGCCGTAAAACTGTGGGGTGGAGTGCTACACCATTTAAAACCTTTTTCTCTGTTTTCCTTGTTTCCTGGGGCTTTCAGGCTTGCAGGACCGACAGTCTGTCTTTAAATTCTTCCTCTGCTGAGAAACACAACATAACAACCTGACTCGGAAAATATCTCTTATTTTTAAAATGGCAACAGTTCAGCACGAGAAACAGGTTGTACTGTTTCATATCTACGTCCATCATAACTGCTGAGTCTCCCAATCTGTACTGTCCATCGACTAAACCCCTTTCTTGTTTTTCTACCAATTTGTGTTTCCTTTTCACTGGTATCAGTCAGAAAACCCATCTTTCCTCAACTTTCTTGCATTTATAGTCATCAGTGGAAAATGGGGGCTGTTTCATGTGGTGTTTGTGGGGATTATTTCTTCCCTGTAAAAGGAAAGCTCTTCAGCAAATATGTGCTTAATTACTTTGAGTAAATAGAATATAAGGATCCATTTAAATTACACAGAACTGCACCTTCTGCATTCAGGAAATGAACCATGTATAGTCACTTCATCAATTTTGAGTATATTTTTTCTGCGGTGTTTTCTTCTCCTCAGGCTCACCGCACTTTTGTTCTCCTTCTTAAAAATAAAATGGAAATTGAAAAAATTGATAAACATTTGCTGCAAAGTAGAAACAGAAAGATGATTTTATTATAAATGGTGTGGGCCTTGCCTGGTTTGTTGTATTGACTGCATTGAAATAAAATACCATTCATCACTCTCTGTGAGAACAATATAATCCTGCTCTCATTTACATAACGCTGAATATTTCCAGAGTCTACCAACAATAGCAAAGTGAAGAGACAAAGAAGATTTTTTTGTTCTCGCTGTATCTCTGAGTTCCCATCAGATATGCTGGTTTCCTCCCTCAATTTAATATATCTAGCTGAGCTGAATGGACAGTATTTGTCTCCGTGTTGTGGAGCAGTTCTTAACTGACAACTTGGTTTGGTGTATTGGTGGTTTTCTGCAGTGACTGCAAAAACAGCAGTATGTTATAAATGACTGGGTGTAGTTTTGAACACGGATTTAACGAGTTAAATGGTTAGCGCTCCTCCCTCACAGCAAGAAGCTCCTGAGTTTGGAGCTAGCATCCAGCCGGGGCCTTTCCGTGTGGAGTTTGCATGGTGGCACCGTGTCTGTGTGGGTTCGCTATGGGTAATCCAGCTTCCTCCCACAGTCCAAAAAGATGCATTTAGTGGGCTTAGGTTTAATTGGTAATCCTAAATTGTCCATTGGTGTGAATATTAGTGGAAAAACAAAGGTGTTCCCTTGTTTTTTGCCCCAGCTACCGACTCTAATAATATTCCTAAGAGTCTGTCCTCATCCATAGTCTATGCAAGTTGTTGGGTTTGTGTGCTTTCTGAAAATACTTGCCTATTTTTGTGATGATGAAATGGTGAACACTTGACTAGATAATGTGGCAACCTACAATTGCTGTTTCGGGCAAGTTACCAAATTCTTGAAATAAAGAAATGTTGTTATTGTACTGTGTGTGTTTGTGTCTTTGTCTCTTTGCAGGAGACACAGAGAGCATGTTCATACACTACTATGTATATTGGTAACAGTGTTCTTGTCAATGTTAAAACCAAACCCATGCCCTTGTCAGGAAGTCCCATTTGAGTAAATAATCCATGAGGCTTTTCAGATGTCAGAACACTGCAGAGCTTTAAAAGCTACAAGATCTTCTACTTAGTGATTGAATCTGCTCAGCCAGTGTTGCCACATAATGTTGTAAATGGTTTTCTTCCATATCTGGAGATACCCGCTGTGCAAAAACAACAATCTTCCATAGTTCTATTGTCAGTCTGAGCATTCCCTAAATCATAAAACTACTGTATGTTGTAAGACTGGGTGACATTAAACAGATGCACGGAGAATGTGAGCGAGACTCAGAATTAGATATTTCACAGCATACATACTGCTACTGAGTATATATGCAAATAATTCAATCCAAGTCCAAATAGTTTGCTTGAAAAAACAATTCTTTAAATCATGATTTGCTCTCTTTAGCCGTACAAAAAGCATTATTGTACCCTCAGAGAGAGGAACACGGACAAACGCAAATACTAAATCTTCACGATACACCGAACACGTTTGAATAAATGATTGTGGCGAGAGATTTCAAACTTCCCTTTTGTAGACTGATAGCTGTGTCATTAGGATCCTACTGGGCTCAATAGTGACACTGCTATTAGTAGTTCAAACATGGTACTGTGTACTCTCCCTTAACGTCTAACAGTACCTATAATCACCATACCTTTGCTATTTTGCCAGTCTCTTGAGAATGAAAAGAACGCTTGAGTATACTGATAACTGTGCAGCTCCTTGCTTATATGTGAAAATAATCAGGCATTTTGGTCTCAGGACTTTCATCTTGGTGGCTACGGCCACAGCCACAGCTTTAAAATGCCCTCCAGCAAGTAAGAGTGCTGGCTAGATAGTGTCACTTTCCATTACAGCCATGCCTGCCTTCCTGAAATTAGGGAGGACGTGTCTGTAAACATTGCAGGGGACCTTGGAATGACTGCCAGCAAGAGCTTAAATATAAATCTAAGGATTGTAGGTTAGTAGTAAAAGAAGATTAGAAATTATATAAGTTTGGCTTGTTGCTTAATATTAATCTATATGACCTCACATGCCACAGAGAGCCAGTAGGCTGAGATCTAGGACACTAATGAAATCAGCTGAACTGCAAAAATTTAAGTCTTGTATCTGCAATGAGTTAATTCCTTTACCCTCCATCTTTCCTGATTAAGACACTGTCTTTGGAGAAGGGCAGCTAGCTACAGAGAAGATAAAGCTCAATAGAGCTCACTAACATCTTTTGTTCAGATCCACTGGTCCAAGCGTGGCTTTTAAATGCCTTCTGACAGTGCTGCTCAAACAACCTGATAGTGTGCGACTGACTGACCAACCAATATTGTATTTGCTATGCCTGCGAGTAATGGAAAGTGCAGCAAAGCGCATGGCCAGAGAGAGAAAGACAGTCACACAGAGAGACGGGGGAAATAACTGTTAACTGTGCAGCCAATATCTCTGTCCCTGTCCTTTTTCTCTGCTGTATTGTGCAGCATTGTGTGCTAGTGGTAATCAATGGTTGGCACTAGTTATTTGTGGAGTCACATCCTGAGTGCCAGCATAGGGAGACTCCAAGGTCAACCCACAGTGCACACAGGGTCACAACACAGCTGCTCATGCACATGAGCAGATGCATACAGCATAACACGATCACTCAGGTTATAGTCTGATTGGCTGATCACACTCCCCTGAAGTGATGCGCCGTCATAATCTCTCTCTGCTAGCCACAGCAGCACAGAACGGAAATGCACTGAATCTGGGCTTTTTTTTTCCCCTGACAGAGATGTGTGTTGACAGTTATTCGGTGGAAGGGAGGAAGTCACAACACAATACACACTCCAGGCATTCGTGCCAAGTCAAAGTATGCGCTATGTGATAATTGAAGTGGGAGATACTCAGCAGTTTATGTGATATATATATATATATATA
>VURO01009862.1:8509-22058 GCA_015108175.1 Pelvicachromis taeniatus
GAACACCACAAAACAAAAAACAAAACAAAAGAGAAACAAAAAAAAAAAAAAAAGCACGAAAAAAAAAAAAAAAAAAAAAAAAAAAAAAAAAAAAAAAAAAAAAAAAAAAACAAAGAAAAAAGAACAAGATGAAAAAAACATAATGAACCACCATCATTGCCACCTAGTGAAAGCATGAACTTTGGATTACCCCACACTGAGAAGTGAAGGAGGTTTTCATTAACTCATTCAACAATTCACGAACACCTACTCATGTCTGATTGCCAGGCCTTGATCACCTATACTGGAGGTCACTTTTTTTTTTTATCTTCAGCCTCATAATTAAACCAACTTAAATGACTTCTTTGAAAGAATAATTGTATACATCAATCAGCATTTTCTATTTGGAAGGTAGAAATTGTACGTTGTGACTGAATAAAAGTGAACTTTAAAAGTTTTACTAGTAATTTTCAAGCATAAAAGGCAATCCTTAACCACAGGTTGCTGTAGCCTACCATGTTTAACATTAAAAAACATTACACGTTCAACTGTAAAACTCTCTCTTACGCTCCCTTTGTTGGCATTTAAACAGTAGATGGCAGTGTGGGGTGAATTTACGAAAGAGTCACTCTCTAAATTTGTGATTGAACTAAGAGTTGCAATATAAGTGTAATATGTGATGGCAAAAGGCATGAAAGTATTTATTGTACTTGTATGATATATCTACAATCTACAATTTTTTGTTATTACTGTTATATTGTTTTTTTTATCACCTTAGTACATAATTATTTTAATATGAGTTTTAAGCTGTGAATATCATGTCGTATAACACATTAAGCAGTGTAATAGTGGTGTCAGGAACACTGACTTTTAAAAGGTGGTCTTTTTAGCAGCGTTCATTAAAATGAACAGTTTGCTTTCTGTTGGTCACAGTTTGGAGTCTTTTCAGAAAGCCAAAAACACAATATTGCTTTCATTTTATTACATGGGTTGTTTTGATACAAATGCCCTGATGGCTTGCTCCTTTGACTCAAATGAGCCAAAGGAGCTGATAAAAAGAATAATAAAAAGAAATGTTGGAAACTTTGGTTTAAATGGAGGCGAAGAACAATCAGAGAAAAAAATAAACGCCTTATAAGTGTTCCCTTTCTTTGTGAATAGTCCTGATTTACTCAGCATCAAACAGTAAGCTGAACGAAAAAGTAAATACTCATACATAAACAATTACTCCAACATTACCTAGTCTTTTTGTGTTCCTTTGAGGAGTAAGGCGTCATATTTCAAATTTACTTAGTGGTCCCTTATTACAAATTACACTTGTATTATGTTACTAAAATGTAGTATCTAGCATTATTTATTTGTTCAACAATAGCAGGTCATTATTACATTTAGGTCCATACATTTTATGACAATGATGTAAAATTGTGCAGATTTTCAGGTTTAATTCAAGGGGTTTAAGAAAAGCAAGAGTTCAGGAATAAAAAAAACATTTTAATAGACAGTCCCTTATTTTTAGAAGCTAAATATTAGCTGGACAAAATAACATAACTGTAACCCTAAGGAACTGTTTTTAAAACTTGCATGACGATCATTTGCAGCCACTCAGTGCCTAAAGTCTAGAACTAATGGACATCGTCAAATGTTGTGTTTCCTCCCTTGAGGTGCTTTGCCAGGTCTTTACTGCAACCACTTTCAGTTGCTGCTTGTTTGTGGGTCTTTCTGCATTCAGTTTTGCCACTGAAGAATCACATTTCTTTGCCTTGAGAAACTCTTGGGTTTTTTGTTACAGTTTGCTTTGACTCATTATTCAGTTGCACTATGAAGCACTGTCTGCTTAGTTTTGGAGCATTTGGCTGAATCTGAGAAGAGAGTATAGCCCTGTACACATCACAGTTCATCTTGCTGCTTGTGTCATTGACATCACTGAACACCAGTGGCCCTGTTTCACTGGCGGCCATACATCCCCATGACATAACACTGCCCCCGTATTATTCACTGTTTCATGAATGTACAAGTTAATCTTGATTTCATCTGTGCAAAGAGGGTTTTTCCCCACCCTGCAGACTCTTTTAGATGTTTTCGGACTAAATCTAATCTAATCTTTTTGTTTTTTGGGTGTAACTGTGGTTTGAGCACTCTGTATTTCCATTCAGGAATTAAAATCAGTTCAATCAAATCTTATTAGATAGCACTAAACCATAAGGTTAAGACCCTACAATAGCAGAGAGAAACCTAAACAATCAAACAACCCACTATGAGCAAGCACTCAATGACATTGGGGGAGGAAAACTCCCTTTTAACAGGAAGAAACCTCCAGCAAAACCAAGGCTCTGAATGGACAGATTGTTCTGGATTTTTGGTTTATTTCTTTGGAATTATGAGATACTTGACTGCCTTTCATTATTGTTGTTTATATTTCTGCATTTCTGGCTCTTGTTTGATTATGTGAGTTTCCCTTTCGTGTCCGGTCTGTTCTCATCTCTGTGTCTTGTCATCAGCATCTCCTGTTGAAGTCTGTCTGCTCTCTCTGTGTTCTGTCTCTGTGGTTGCCTGGTTTCTCTGTCTTGTCATGTTAATACATCTGTTGTCCTGGTCCCTGTGTTTATCCCTTCCTTTTCCTATTAGCGTCTATGTTTTGTCCTTTTGTCAGTCATGTCTTCATGTCTGTTTGTCAAGTTCACGTGTCTTGGTCTGGTCTCAGTGTGTGTTATTTCCTGTTTTATTTTGATAGTCTCCTGTCTCGTCTCGTTCATCTGTTCTCCCAGGCCTATCTACTCTGCCCTAATTTCCTCAAGTGTCTGTGTCTCCCTCTGTTCTTTGTCGTGTCCCCCCTCATGGCGTATGAATTTTATGCCGTCTGCTTAGCCTCAAGTCAATTTGTTTCTGTTCAGCTCAGATATTGTTTTTGGTTTTTGTTTCCTGCACATTTTTACCAGTGCGATTTTGAGTTACATCAGTCTGCTAAGTCCTGCATCTGGGTCAACACTCTGTTTGCCACACACCCATTCACATGACATTACAGGGTTAATTTGTTATGAGGAAGGAAGAGGCTTTTCCTGACTGTCAAACTGTGTGTCACTCAATAGTCCAAGTACTTCTTAGGTATAATACACCTTGAATTTAAACATACGTGCTTTCTGGCATCTTGATGGTTCAATTTAAAATCCACTGTGGTGTTGTGCAGAGCTAAAAGTCACAACACTTGTGCTCAAGAACTTATGGACCTAACTGTAAATATAGGCAATAAAGTATACTATCTACTACATGCTTTGGTTTTCTTTAGTACACATAAACAGTCGGTAATGCTAACATAACATAATGGCTTATACTACTCTATGTACTGTATACCATGTAACTCCATAATTATATGATAAAAATAAGAAAAAGTGTCAAACAAAACAGGAATACGTGGTTGGCGTTTCTTCTGCCTCCCTTTAAAGCACTGGGCAAAAGCATTCAAGTGATAATATCTCAAACAGGAAATCTGAGGGGGGGGCATGGCTTGGTTTTAGCAGCTCCTCTTATGCCGTGCATGAATGGAGACAACATGACGTCATGTGACTTTGTCTGTGTTAGGGGGTGGGGAGCAACCTCAGCCTCCTCTCCTGCACTGAATCTGTCACAGTGTAGAGAGACAGGAGGAACTATGAGGGCCTTTTTATAATATACATTCTCAGCTCAAGCTCCCCTTTCAGTGTAAAAAATGCATTTCTGTTGTCTGACGAATAAATCTGGCATGGTGCTTACATAATGAAGGATAATTAGTTTAAGCTGCAGCATTCGAGGCTGCCTTTGGTGGCTCTGCCAGATGTATCAAGGACTGGTAGCAGGCCAAAGAGAGTCAGTCTTATTCTGCTGAAAGCCTCTTCCTGCAGTCTGCCAGGTAGGTTATGAGCTATTTGATTTTGCGCACCAATTTTTATCTCACGTATTGTCATCGATGTTGTATGTTAAACCTTTTGATTAGCTTGTCATTGGCATGTTATTTCTGTGCTTTGCTGTGTGGGCTAGAAGACTCATCAGATCAGGATGATTGAGCTCATGTCTGCAGACGTAAAAAAGAAGCCATCGTCCTTTGCTTTGCTGTCACACCTCATGAATATTTTGTGTGCCGTTAAAAGCTGGGCAGCTGTTTGACCATCAACGCCAATGCTTTAATGTTTAACAACAAAAATACAGGCAAGAGACAGACCGACAACTGGGCCTAAACAGAGGCCTGGGCTTTTTAAACATTTTGTTTCCGTATGTTATGTATCAATGAAAACAATTGTGCAGAATCAAAACAAGGATATCAGCCGTGATCCTGTGTTAACATCATTTATTGACTTATATTTGTGTTCTGTAGCCTAAATATATGAACACGGTGCACAAAATAAGACCCTTATTACACGCTTGCGCTCATTTCCTTTTCCTCCATTTCCTCTCCGCTTCCCCCACCTCCCTGTTTTTGCCTCCCTCTCTCGCGCTCTTCTTTCTCTGCACCAGCTGCTGCTGTTTCAGAGCCAAAGTGGAGAGTCCCCTCACCAACTCCCCCCACCCCACGCCCCCAACAAGCAGAGACAAAAGGCCTGATTCGCCTGCTGAATACTGTCCCCTTTCTCCATCCGTCCCTTCATGCACGGCCGTAGTGGTGGTGGGGGGGTTCAGGATAATACAAGGCCTGGGCTGGGACCGAAAGCTAGGACTGACCCAAGGAAGGAGAATGGGAGGAGGGGGAAGGGAGGGCTGAGGATGGAGGCTGAAGTGGTTGAGTGGGCTGAGTAAAGGCAGGTGCTGAGGCCTCCAAAGGAAGACTTTAATCCACTCAATATCTCTCAGAGTGGGAAAAAAATCTAAGAAGGGTATGCCAAGTTTACCTTTTAATATGTATATATGCATGACAGTGCATGTCTATGTTCCTGTGCGTCTCTATTGGGGTGTATATGGTGGCGGGGATGCCACATGATAAAATTTTGGGAGGAAGGTGCTTGTGCGGCCGGTTTGCACATGTTTACCTTTGTTTACACTTCCTGTCATTATATCACAGTGATAGGAATAATTCTGTTAGGGGCCACATCAAAGTCTTCAGTTTTCAGAGGGATTACTATCATGATTGGGGGTGAGGGATGGTTCTGAGGAACAGGCCAAGGTTGCAGAATATAATTTGGCTGTTATCCTCATTGTTTAAACTTTCTTCTTCTCAGTGCATTAGTTATCAGCTATCACAAAGACTCATTTGGATGTCATTTCACCATGTAAGTCTTGTTAGCATCTGTTACTTTTTTTTTTGCAACAACATATCTGTGTTCAAACCAAGCATCATATTCTTCTCCATTATTTGTATTTTGCAGCTTAATTTCTAAGCTGTGCAAGCAACCAGACTAGTGAGTGTCCACCTGTAAAATGGTAATAGCACAATCCTTGTTCTTTTACTAAATCTTTGACAATATGGACCTGGTTAAATGAGAATTGTTGCAGTGCTTCCTGGGAGGTGAGCACACTGCTTCTGTCTGCAGCAGAAGGCTTTTATGCTAGGTGACCGGAACCAGCTGAAACCGGTTTGAGGCAGTCAGAGGGCTGACAGGAACAATGCTGTCTCTGTACTCCATGGGGATAGAGATAGCCTAGGCTGCTTCATGGCAGACCTTCACAGCTCAGCCATAGCACAAGCACAGACCCCGCTGCTCCTGTTAAATGCTGGCTGGATGTCCGAGCGCTAGCGTGCTGAAGCACGGCTCAGTGTGAGGGGAGCAGGGGAGCAGGGAGACTTGGGAAAGGACGAGGGCAGTGGGATGTGGCTGGCTGGGAGTCTTGAGAATCTGCAGCCTAGATCCTGCCTCACACATACACACACATGCATACACATAGGAGCATGATTTATCTGTTGTCTGTTTACATGTCTGTGTGCTGCGAGTGGCGCAGGGGATGACTGAGGACAATTTTTACCAAGACCACCATCACTCACCAGATTCCGGGATGTAACCTGAGCCTGTATTCTGGGCCTTTGCCTGGCTGGGAAGAAACAAGACTTTTTTTTCAGGGAGGGTGGGGTGGTGGATGGCTTTTGTGGGTTAGTAGTATTGTGACTTTGTTTGTTTCAGGATGGAAAGAAGGAAGGAAAGAAGGTTTGGCTAGTGGCTGGAGTGGGACGGAGGCAAGAGGGTGAGGAGCTGCTGATTCACTTGCATATTTCCTCTATTATTTATTTAGACTTTAGCAGTCGTTTACACATTGTGTTGATTTCAAGTGGTAACAATGCACGTCTATTAAACTGGTGTTGTCAGTATAGGTTTTATGTTGTGTATTTGACATCTTTGTGTGCATTTAACTTGACTTGGTTTCAACGTCAAGCTGTTCTGCCTGTCATGGCTGTGACTAGCTGTTCTTTCCACCAGGCCTTTCTCTCTCTGCTGCAGCTTCACACAGCTCAGCAGCCATTTTTCCACTCACTGCATGTTTTCTGCCCTCTCCCCTCATAGCATTTCTGCTTTTCTCTGTCATTTCATCGACACCGAACAATATGGATTAAATGGGGAATTCCTCATTTTGCAATCCAAGTCCAGGTTAAAGGATATTGCTCAGTCTGTGGAACTTTGGTTCCTGTAGATTTGTATGAAACAGCAGCACTGGTTCAGCTGCACGTACAAGCAGAGCAGCTTAGCTGTCCCTTTTGTCCCCAACACGCATAACAGGCTACATTCAGACAATGCTTTCTGGCATTGTCAAGTATGTCAAGTATGTCACTTGACTGTCAAGAATATGTTCCTGAATTATATCTGATTATGATAAACAGACACATTTTGTTCCTGTTTATGTTTACACAGATGATTTAACTAAGCCACTGTATTGTGAACATTTGATTTCACATTATTCAAGACTAAATTCAGCTGAAGAGTGACAACTAATATATATATGAAATTATATTAATTTCATATATATATATATATATTGATATGTATGAAGTACTGAGCATGTCAATATTTAAGAGGATAAATATTACTTTTTTATTAATTTATTTAATTACAGGGCACATTTAATTTCATCACAGTGTCACATCTACCCACTATGTGGATGGTGTGTGACAACCTGGTGTACCTGTCTAAAACTAGTCAGTGAACGTACCTAAAGTAAGTTATGACAGAAATAGGACTGAATTTTATATATTTATATATAATGTATGGAGCAAACGAAAATAGAACACATTTTCTTCAGTATCCAATGCACGTCTATTAAACTGGTGTTGTCAGTTTAATAGACAACTGGTGTTGTCAGTTTAATAGTCTTCGTGCCAACATTGTATGACTGACCCAACTTTGTAAATGGTAATGGGCTGATTCTTATATAGCGCTTTTCTACTCTCCCTGAGTACTCAAAGTGCTCTATACAACAACCTCATTCACCCAATCACACCCATTCATACAAGCACTTTTATTCTATACTTTTTAGTGCTCTAACTAACATTCATACACATTCATACTCCGATGGATGCATTGTCAGTATCTTTCCCAAGGATATTTGGCATGCAGACTAGGGGGATCAAACCACTAACCTTCCAATCAGTAGCTGACCTGCTCATACTGCCACCCCTTTGTAAAGATAAATCAATGATCAATCATTTATACTGATTGAGTCTACAGCCACCCTCTTACATCTGGCTATCAAAATAGGTAATTTTTTAATACATTAGAAATGTGATGTTAGTCATTCGTTTATCTTTTGCATCATTGTTTGTAGTTTCATATTTCCAAAGCATCCAAAGCCTTTCTGTCCCAACATCATTCCCCAATTTGATGAAAAAAAGCTTCTAAAGCTTAAATTATAATGACCAGAATCAAGTCAGATATTATTATCGGAATTCTTGTACACTTGCAAACTCTTGTAAACAAAGCAAATAAAATACAGTCAAAAGACCAGCATAATAAAAAATTTTCATTACATCCGTCTTTCTAAGGTGATCACCTCACTGGAACAGGAGCAGGGATATGGGAGATATGAAGACGCCAGACTTTGATGACCTGCTGGCGGCCTTTGACATCCCTGACATGGTAGATCCTAAAGCCGCTATTGAATCTGGTCACCAAGATGACAATGATGGACAGCTCAAGCAAACCAGTGGTGGTGTGAGTAACAGTGAGAATGAGGTCCACAACCCCTCAGCAGCACATGATGTTGGTGTTAGTGTCATTGTGAAGAACACACGAAACATAGACACTAGCGAACATTGTGGAACTGAATCAGAGGAGGGTAGGCATTGCCACTCCCATTCCCAACTCCCTTCTGTTAGCAATGGACTTCATAATGGTTTGGTGTCCACAGTACCAACTGGGGTTCAATACATCAAGAATGGATGTAAAATTCCCAGAGAGGAAGGCCAGAAAATGAACAATCAATCATGTACCTTCAATCAGTTTAGCCCAGTTTCCAGCACAGAAGAATTTGATGATGATGAGAAAATTGAGGTAGAAGACCCAGGAGACAAGCAGGGAGGTCACACAGCTAGGAAAGGGGACTGGAACTCCAAATCTCCTAAAGAGGAAAGTCTTTCCAAGCCCAAAACAAATGGAGACCAAAAGCCTGATCTTAATAACAATAACAGTGGCACTTTCAGAAGTTGTAAGTTCAAGAATCTCTCTCAGTCTACTTTACCTGAAGGGAAACTTGAGGAAACAATGCCAAAGTCATATAGCAAAGAGTGCCGAGAAGGTGGGCAGTCATCGGGACTTGGTAATGCATCCAATCTTTCACAAGTCAAATCCAAATCCTCAACAAAACTTTCATCTTGTATAGCAGCCATAGCAGCCCTAAGTGCCAAAAAGGCTGGTGCTGAAGAATTAGGTACTTTGGACTCTCCTACAACACAAAAAGAACCATCACAGGTCAAAGAAAACTCCAGAGTTCCAGAGAAACCAGAGGATCAGGAATCAGCCATGGAGTTTGCAAAGAGACTGCTTACGAGACAACCAGACAGCCCCTCTAGTGTGACTAGTGAAAGCAGCAGCAAAGGTTCCCCTGCCTCAAACACAGACACCACCCCAGTTATCCCAAAGGTCAGGATCAAAACAATCAAAACCTCAACTGGACAAATCAAGCGTACAGTCACCCGAGTTCTTCCAGAAGTTGATACTGAGCGCCTCAAAAAAGGAGAGAACAGCACATCTGTTATGGTAACCACTAATGCCAGTGCAATTTTTTCATCCCCAACAAGACATTGTCTTCCAACCACAGTAGTAACTACCACAGGCGCACCTTCTATTGAAATAACTAAGCAAATGACAATTAAACCTGTTGCAACAGCATTCCTGCCAGTCTCAGCAGTCAAGACAGCTGGTACCCAAGTTATCAACCTTAAGCTGGCTAACAACACAACAGTTAAAGCAACAGTCATCCCTGCTGCATCAGTACAAAGTGCCAGCAGTGCCATCTTGAAAGCTGCTAATGCCATCCAACAACAGACTGTCATGGTACCTGCCTCTAGTCTGGCAAATGCCAAACTTGTGCCAAAGACAGTCCATCTTAGTAACCTCAGCCTTCTGCCTCATACACTGTCCTCTGCTGTCTGTGATCTCCAACAGACCTTGTCCAAACAGCCCCAGCATCAGCAATCACAGCAAGCAAAACAGCAGACAATTTTTGCCGGTCAGCAGTCAAAGAAAGTCTCTAGAATTCAAGTGTTCACTAGTTCTCAAAGCTCTGTGGTGGATGCCTTTAATAAAGTCCTGAGTAGCATAAATCCTGTCCCTGTGTACGTCCCAAACCTCTCCCCACCATCCTCAGCCTGTATCTCTCTACCCTCACTTGGCTACAAGTGCTTGGAATGTGGAGATTCATTTGCTCTTGAGAAGAGCCTGACGCAGCACTACGAGCGCCGCAGTGTGCGGATCGAGGTCACCTGCAACCACTGTGCCAAAAGTATTGTGTTCTATAACAAATGCAGCCTCTTATCTCATGCTAGGGGTCACAAAGACAAGGGAGTGGTTATGCAGTGCTCACACCTAATCCTAAAACCCATCCCTGCAGATCAGATTATTGGTACATCAACTGCAGGACCACAAAGCGTTAATGGCACCACCACTACCACTCATGCACAGGCACCTGCAGGTCAAATCCAAGAGAAGGTATCTGGTGCTGGGACCCAAGCTGCAGTGATTTCAGCTCCAAGCAGTGCACCTGTTGTGGCAGCCATGCCGTTGGAGGATGACGCATCGAAGCTCTGCAGGCACAGCTTAAAATGCTTGGAGTGTAATGAAATGTTCCAGGATGACAACTCACTAGCAATGCACTATCAACAAGCATCGGAGTCCAGAAGTCAGGTGTGTATGTAATGTGTAAATCACCATAGGATATGGGGGAAGCTATTTTGGTCAACTTTGGTCATTTTTACAAAATCTCAACAAAACCAGCAGAAAATGCCACGCTATGAAAACACTTTCAGGCACAAGGCATTCTATATAAAAGGTAGAGTGTATAGCTGACTGTAAATGCCAAGATACATGTCAGGAAGAAAGATAATTGTTTAATCTGCAGCAGATATTAATTTGTATTAATGATACTATCATTTTACTTAAAATAGCATCTTGTATTCTGGAAGCAGTTTTCTAAATATAGTAGGTAAAAAAGTGCATTTTTTAATGTCTTTTTTTTATCCCATAGAAAACATGCACCATTTGCCAAATGCTTCTCCCAAATGAGTGCAGCTTTTTGTCACACCAGCGGATCCACCAGCACAAATCACCTTACATCTGCCCTGAGTGTGGTGCCAGTTGTCGCTCTGTCCACTTCCAGTCACATGTGACCAAAAACTGTCTGCATTACACTCGGAGAGTCGGCTACCGGTGCGTTAGAAATTATAAAATTGTATTTTTGTCTTCTGTTATGCTAAGTAGTTTTATGTTCAAAACATGTGCTATTGAGACCCACAG
This sequence comes from Pelvicachromis taeniatus, assembly GCA_015108175.1. NCBI lineage: Eukaryota > Metazoa > Chordata > Actinopteri > Cichliformes > Cichlidae > Pelvicachromis > Pelvicachromis taeniatus. The sequence goes on from VURO01009862.1 coordinate 19,387, forward strand.
GTTTATATGCATAGTGAAATCTGATGAAAATATAAAACTGCATTGAGCCATGATTTTCTGAAAGTGGCCATATGCAGAATAAAATGCCTCTTGTTCTAGCTTTCCATCCAAAGTGGCACTTATAATGTCATTCGTAATTACAGTTATTAAAACATCTTTAGCGTGACAATCCCATATCCCCAAAAGTGATATTAATCACAACAAAAATTATTGAGAAAAAATTGGACTGTCACAAAATGAAAGTTTGTCTTTGAGCAATTACAGTTCAATTATGACCCTAGTCAATCAAATTGTTATTAAAAGAACAGTTGGCCATGAAGGTAAAATCTGCAACGATATAATACATTTTATTACATTCTTTGTGTCTCTATTTTTAGAGTTGATATGACTCGTAATTGCTTATCAGCTAAGAGTCCTATCAACTTCATAGACGTGACACTATGTGCAAATGCACTTTCAGAACATTTCAATTTTAACTTAAATTCATAAATCAGCTCAATACACAAGTTACATGAATTGCCAAGACCAGAGGTTCAATCCAAAAATATAAATGTATTTTCTCATCACAAGACAGTTTAACAGTTTATTATTTGTATTAATTAATTTTTTCAAACTTCAATTAGTACTGGTGATTATAGAGAGATTTGTGAGGCTGGTCATTTCCCACTGTTTCCACATACTAGTTATGGCTTCAGTCACACATGCATAGAGACCAGTTGGTAACCTCATGGCGACCTTTGGTTGCTGGGGTAAAGTTTGAAATCACAAGATTTTCAGCTCAGCACATATCCCTCCAATTTCACCTAGCAACTGTCTACAATGCCCAGCACCCACTTTTCAACTGTTCACAGAATACACACTTTTACTAAATATCTGATGGCTGCCTGGTGATCCTGGCAACCTGTCTCTAGTCCTGCAGAAATGGGGTTTCAACTATTGATTTAACATGCCAGCAACTGCTTGTTTTTAACCTCGTAACTAATGGTTGCTAAATGGTTGCCAACCAGTCTCTAGGCATGTGACTGGGGCCTAAGCTAACTTAACCAAGTTAATGACCATTTTGAATTCATATCAACAAAGTTTTGGTCAGGGGGATGTGCTAAATTGATTCATAAAACATAATTTGAGTCCATATCTTACCTTTTTTCCCCTTTGTCCCTCCAGCTGTATCCACTGCAGTGTGATCTTTGCTGATGTCGCAACTCTAAAGTCCCACACACAAAGTACTCACTGTGAGGTCTTCTTTAAATGTCCTCTCTGCCCCATGGCCTTCAAGTCTGCACCGGGAACACACTCGCATGCACATACACAGCATCCAGGACTGAAGACAGGAGAACCCAAGTAGGTCTTCTCAAATGCTGTATCTATCATTCTTTTAAAAATTTAAAATTTATTTTATATGTAAAATAAAACCTAATTCTGAAAAATATATTTTTTTTAAATACAATCATTTGCAAATCCCATAAACCCATATTTTATTCACAATATAACATAGAAAATGTATCACATGTTTTAACTGACAAAATATACAATTTTAGGAGAAATATTATCTTATTTTGAATTTGATGGCAGCAACACAGCCAGAATAGTTTAAATTAGATTAGATTAGATAAAACTTTATTAAGCCCTCGGGTGGGTTCCTCCGGGAAATTCAGTTTCCAGTAGCACAACACCGTCAGAGTTGCATGTTACTGAGTTGGAATGCCAAATAAAGGGAAATGAGAGAGTTTGAATATAAGCATAAATATAGCATTTGTACACATATATACACATATTTAAATACAGAATATATAATAGAGATAAATAGGATAAATTGGAATATCAGTGGAATATACTCATTGATGAGATGTATTGCACAGTCTATTGCACAGTAATTGTTACACAGTCAAATATAAAAAATATTGCACAAAGTGAAAAGCACTACAGCTTAGTTGTTTCCCCCTCCTTTGTCCTCCTGTTTCCCCTCCCTCTCCCCTCCAGCAAGGAGTTAAACAGTTTAATGGCGTGTTGGACAAAGTTGTTTTTAAGACTCCTCTGGTTGTTTATGGCCATATGCAGAGGATGCCCAGCATTGTCCATAATGTCCAGCAGTTTCTTTAGTGTCCTTTTCTCTGGAACTGTCATCAAACTGTCTAGCTTCATGCCAACCACAGAGCCAGCCTGAATGAGTCCTCCTTTGCCGTGCTGCTCCCCCAGCACACCACGGCATAGAATAGTACTCCGGCAACCACTGACTGGTAAAACATTATCAGGAGCTTCCTGCAGATGTTGAAAGACCTCAGCATCCTGAGGAAATACAGTTTGCGTTGGCCTTTTTTATACAGGTGCTACGTGTTGAATGACCAGTCCAGTTTGTTGTCCACCCACAGCCCGAGGTACTTGTACATGTTGACCACTTCCACCGCCTCTACCTCTATCTCAACTGGCAGTGGACCTGGTCTAGACCTCCCGAAGTCCACAACCAGTTCCTTGGTCTTTGAGGTGTTGAGTTGCAGGTGGTTTGTGTGACTCCATGTAACGAAGTTCCTCACCAGACTCCTGGACTCCTCTTCCTGATCATCCCAGATACACCCCATGATGGCTGTGTCATCTGCAAACGTCTGAATATGGCATGATTCAGAGTTATAGCAGAAGTCAGAGGTGTACAGCGTGAAGAGAAGAGGGGACAGCAC
>VURO01009868.1:3435-21933 GCA_015108175.1 Pelvicachromis taeniatus
TGTCATTAAAGCTCAGGCCTCTTTCTCACTGTATCAGCCTGATTTTCTTTTTCCACTCTCCGTGTCTCCTAATCCCCCGTCTTAGCGTTGTACAAAGGTAAATGGCAGAGAGGCGAAATGAAAGACAGAATGAGCGCAGGGCGAAGAACCAAACACCAGGCTTGGTCATTACCAGAATAAATGGCATAACAAATGGCTAATGCTGTTAATTAATTACATGCAAACACTGTCGCAGCTCGCCTCTGTTGCAGCACATCTTCTCTCTTGCACCTCACTGGACCTCATCACTTTCTCGTGTTCTCCATCTCTTCTGAGTTAACCCCCAGCCCCACGCACACACCTACACACACACACACAAACACAGACTCCTCCTTCTGCTCTCCTTGTTCCCTTGTTTCATCATAAGAATATTACACAGGGACAGAGGCCCATTACTCAAAAATTTTCTTTTCTTAAAGTATTCTCCCTCCATTTGTTCCCCATTCGCAGCATCTGATGAAGTACAATCTATTATCAGCCACGGTTGCCTGCACTTTGAAATTTGCACATGATGTGTAACTCATCTAACACTGTCGCTCGATGTAGGAGGCAGACGTGAAAGCATCGTGTCAAACTTCTTTTTCTGTCAAACAAATATTTACATGTGGCAGAGATCCATCAACTCAAAAACAATGTGCTGAAAGGTCATCTTAAAGGGACAGCTCGCTCCAAAGTCAAACATTTGGATCCCAGTTGCCTAGTTTTGAAGACATACACTCTAAAAATATCTCCCTTCTCTTGAGTAGACGTCAGTAGCCTTGTGGTCTACTGAACATGAAAATAAATAAATAAATCTATTGTCAGGACCAAATTACTCAGAAAGAAAAGAAAGCACTTAATTTGATTTTACCAAAAATGCCAACTGCATCGCACTTCCCCATAAAAAGCATCTATCTTGGTGATATGAGGACCAGCTTGGCTGTAATGTTGGCCAGCTGCTTGGTTCTTTTGATCGGTGCATCTAGACATTAAGTGATGTCGCTCCTGAGTTTGGACATCCGAGTTCCGAGGTATCTGGAATGCAGCATAAAACACGGATGTAGCAAAGGCCACCAGATGACGACAGCAGTGGTTACATAAAAGATTTCTGGTCTATAGGAAAATGGCTTTCTGATTTGACCTTTGTACACTCTTTCCTGCTCATGGGCTCAGTCACTCCTTTTCAGGTTAAAAATTAAATCAGTTAAAAATTAAGTATATTTCTTAATTTATTTACCACAACTCATTAGCAACTGAGCCTGTGGTTTTACAGTCTAACCCACCTCCTCTAGACACATCCAATTTTTGACAACGCTCATCAGAAGAACAATGGGCAACGTCACGGTGACTACGACCATCTTTTACGCTGTCTTTCGCCTGGAAACAATTTGCTTTGAAACTGACTCATAGTCCATTTCGGACATTCCAAGTTCCTGTTGTCTAGGTAACATACTTTTGGATGTACTACCAGTTTATTTGTCAGCCAGTGGTATCCAATCCTCTCATGGCAGTCGCTTCAGTCGTAGAAAAAAGTCTATCTTGGGTTCCATCCACCAACAGTCGCCAAAGGTTATTTGGCTCATGGTCACTTAAGTTGCCAAAAGTCTCTGGTCACCACATCACACAAGATCAAATATAATTGCTTACAGTTCATTCTTAAGTAACCAGGTCATGATTCTATGATAAGAAATCCTGATGCTGAGTTTTGTAAATCTATTGTTTTGGTGCTTTGGGCGCCAACACAGTGAGTGCAATTCACTTCCATTATATTCAAGAGACATTAGCATCCCTACAGACAATTTCTTGGAAACTGACATCGAAACAGTGCAGCACTACAGGTCACGGTCAAAAGCTGTAAACCTGATTTTGAGGTGAACTGTCATTCGAAAAAGAAAAAAAAGTGGACCTCTCCATCATTTAAACACTTAAACTTAGTTTAAGAAACTTCTGCCAAGCACACACTTTGGCGTAATCTCTTTCCGATAATGAAAATTTCCCACAAGCCACTGGGGGGGGGATAGCTTCTTTTTTTGCTGAACGGGTGTGTGTATGTGGGCAAATTTACATATATTTATATATTTCTGCCTGGTTGTCTTTCTATGGCTGGCTGGCTAACACAGCAATCTTGGCAATAAATCATGTTTCCATGTAATTACAATCAACACTCAACAAATGAATTGGTATAAATATTCATGCAAATTTCACTTGGATAGTCAAACATTTGTTGCATAATTAAAACCGGAGCCCAGAAGGAGAACTGCTCTCTATAAGTGTAATAACACTTGAAGAGATGTTAAGATATTAAACCGTGTTTTTCTTTTTTTGGTTTGTTTGTTTGGTTTTATTCTATTTCTTCAAAACACTTGTTTAGTGAGAGGTGTGTGTTAACAAGTCCATTTGAGCTAAAAAAAAAAAAAAGCACTTTGTCTGGATCAGATTTAGTGCAGTGCCATAGTCCTTGGGAAACACGGTTTTCTAATGATACAAATTAAATGACTGCTGCCTAATGAATAGCAGGCGAGATCGCGGCAAAGAAAAGAAACACTCGAGCCGGTGCACGCCGAGGAAAAATTGAGTTTGTGTGGTGGTGCTGGTGGTGGGGTGGAGCTGACTGGAAGGGAGAAAAGAAGAAAAAAAAAAAAAGGAAAGGAAAACGAACAAATGCATTTTATTCACCTGAATTTCCCCCCTTATTTTCACTGGAGGGAAAGCAAGATAGAAAAGCAAAAAAAAAACCTAATTTGTTTGCAGACCAGAAATGGAGTTCATGCAGAGATCGCCGGAGGCTTTGGATTAGAATCTGCAGCAACCACCGCTGTCTGCACAGCAACCTTCGCTCCCTTCATTCTGTGTCTTTTAAATAAATGAATTTTTTTTTTCTTAAAGTGATTCTTTCTCTGTGCTTCTTTTTTTTTTTTTTTCCCTCAACTTCTTTTTGTGTGACTACGTCTAAAGTGCGTGCTTCACCAGTTGCCAGCAATGGAAACTAAATAAATAAATAATTGTCCAGCATGCTGTGTGAAATAACATATGGCTTTCTGGTTGTCACGACCAGTTTTTCTCTCTCTCTCTCATTCACAGGGAAGACCATTTTGGGACTCGACACATGTCTGAACCACAGGGAAAATTTAACAATTATCTGCTTTGCATACGCACACACACACGCGCGCGCACACACACATGCATGCATACACACAGGACTTGGGTTGACAAATGGGATTTTGCTCAAAGATAATGTAATGCATGAGCACGGGCAAGTGAGATTTCACACGGAGAAATAAAAAGTGAGTGAAGCTGCCCTCCTCACTGTCTATCCATGCTGTCATATGGCACAGAGTTGACCTCCTCTCACTAGATATTGGCCATTTTCAGACCTGCAGCGTTTGTTAAGCCTGACTTACTACATGCCCTTTGATGCTGGTCCCTCCACCTCCTACCCTGACCTCCTGCCCTTCTGCTCCACTCAGCTGCCAGTCATTTCAGCAGTGACTGAGCCAGAGACACTGCCACACATGTACACACACATACACACACACACACACATAATGAAAATTACATTTTAAAGGACAGCCATATGATTAAAAAAAGAAAGACTTAAGCTGTGATTAAGCCACTTCACTGTATTGACTGTCCATTATATCATATTTGAAAATGATTCAAATCAGTTTTTTTTATTTAGCACCATATCATAACAATGGTTGACTCAAGGCACGTTATATTAAAAGGTAAAGACTCAGCAATAATAAAGAGAAAACCCCAAAGATTAAATGACCCCCCTCTGAGCAAGCACTTGGCGACAGTGGGAAGGATAAACTCCCTTTTAACAGGAAGAAGCTTCCAGCAGCACCAGGCTCAGATAGGGGCAGCCATCTGCTGCGACCCACTGGGGATGAAGGGAGCCGTAGTTTTATATGTGAGAAAGTACGCCGTAAAAACCTGGTGCTGTGACCTGTCAGAGAGTAGCCAAACATTTAATATATGGGTTTCATTACAAGTTAACACTCCTTTGCTTTATTTTTGCCAGATGCCGGGAAGTCTTATAGAGTCCTGATCGTAGAGGGCTTTATAGGGGTGTGCCTGCAATCTAAATCCAGCTGTGACAGCAACGGGCGATTGAGCAAATCCATCATCCCAAAATGAACAATACAAACAAGCCACAGGTTTACTGGGACCTCTGGCTGAAGCTCGGCCCGGCCTATTTCCTGGATGCTAAAGGGAAAACAGATGGGCAGCCTGCACTCAAACGAACCTGGAGCCAATAAAAACAGACCCGTGCCACTAGTGTCAATAACGTGTGACCTCTTGGATTTGATTTTCATTTCCTCTTTCCCCCCCCAAAAAAAAAACGCTGGGCCACTGTCAGCAGCACTTTGTGTGAGCCTTACTCCTTCTTTTATCTCTCAGAAAACCTTGAACGATAACCCACTGCTTAAAGTGGAGAGCTCTGCCTTTTTATGAAACCTCAGATCAACAACCCTAGTTGAAAATAGTTGATAAGATCAGTCTAGGTTATACAATGACTTTAACGTCAAGTGCAGTCAAGGGGCTTTTTATTATTAGAAGTCCACTTACCTTCTTTGTTTAACTTGCCAAAAATGACTCCTTAATGCCAATGTGTCACTGTGGCACTCAATGTGTGTGTTCTGTAGTTAAAATTCTTCATATAGAAAGACTTGGCTGTTTAATGGAGCCGCTGAATGAAAAAAAGGATGGAAGAACGATGGAAGTGAGTCTGGCTGAAATGCACAGTGTGTATGTATGTATGTGTGTGTATGTGTGTGTGTGTAATTTCAGCTGTAAATACCCTTGGCAGATGGCAGTGACCCGCTACCGTGAACCACAGGAAGCAATTGTGGCTGGGTTGGACGTGGGGCGAGGGGAGCAAACATAAACTGCAGGACCAGTGTCTTTTTGCAGTCAACCAAGAGAAAGGATCCAGAGGAGGAAGTTTGAGTAAGGGAGATGGAAGGAAAGATAAAGACCCTGGTTAAAAAAAGAAAGGAGAATAAGAGGCCAGGATAGAGTAAAGAGAAAGGAATGACACACGAGAACAGTCATGATTGCCAAAAGTGCCAATCGGTAATTAAGAACCCATGTTTCATATTTAATGGCAACCAGACAGTGACCTGTGATACGCCACCTGAGACACAAAGAAAGTGCCAAATAGCCAGGGCACACCAAACAACATACTTACAGAGATCCAAAATTGGCTTAACCCAATTGCGCCTGCTCGCTTTGCAAAGATCAAATGCACGCGGTGTGATTCGAGTACCGCAAATTCCAGAGATCATGAGATGCACTGATGTTGAAGCGTTAAACGAGACAAATGTCCTCAAGGTGAACTGACTGGAAATCAATCGGAATCTGATCAAGAGGGGTTCAGGTTCTATTTGGGTGCAGCTCAGTTGTACTCAGGTACCACGTTACAGAGGAGATTGCTGATGCGTCACAGGCTCAGCAGTTAAAAGCAAGCAGCGTTAGGCTGAAAGTGGAGGGTCTCTCCTGCCTGTTAGGTCCTCCTTGTGATTGGCCGGTGGGCAGGGGGGTGCTGAGGTTTAAAATGATTCGGTTAGGGCTGAGTAAGTTGTGGGAATTTTCACAGAGAACTTGGCTGCAGCTTTTTTTTATTCTTTTAGGGCAACCGCCTGCAGAGTCGCAGGTATCAGGTTCTAGCCTGACTGATAGCTTTGGCCCTGTCAAGCTCCAGCGCTCCTCTTCCCGTTCCTCATCTTCTTCAGAATTCACTGCTCCGTGCACATTCCTCCCAGGTCACTCTTTCCCATAAAAAAGAAAGAAAAAGAGAGACGGGAGGAGGAAGAAGACATACTGGGGTACCGTTTCCAAAGAACACCCGAGACTCCAGGAGAAACCAAAGAAAAACAAAGGCGAGATAAAAGAGGCTCCTGCGAGTTGAGGGTTTTATTTTTTGTTACGTTAACTTCAGAGTCAACAAAGATGCAAAGAGTGTTGTTTTTTTTTCTCCTCTTCTTCTTTTTCTATTCTGCTGAGTTTCGGAAAAGTTTTTTTTTTTCTTTTGTTTTAACTTTTTTTTTTTAAACCCAGGCTTACACGGGCATCCAGCTTCCAGCTTCTCGCCCCAGCTGTGCACATAATCTCTTATTCATAACTACGTCAGTGAGTTGTGGGGTCCTTTAATACGCATGGACGCGAAGCTTGATAATAACATTTTTAAACACCTTTTAAAAAACGTTTTATTGCATGAGGTGCAGACATTACGGGCAACATAGCACATGGTCTCGTTAAGCGTTGATGATGCCATTAGCACTCTCCCGTCGATCTTTGGAATCGTGAGGGTAGATTTTACTCTTCCGTTTTACCATGGTCGCTTTTATGGTCTGACAGAACGTCGATCAATTGACTGTCCTCTGGTGCGCGTCTTCCGCTGTTCTCTTCAGTCTTACTGACCCTTTATTGCCCTCAGTTTTGCCATAAGGAAGAGTTGTATAAACATATGTGGTCCAGCAAGACAAAAAAACCATTCAAGGAAATTCAAAAAGACAGCGGGGAACCCAAAACACGAACTCTCCGATGCCTCTTACTGTTGTATGGTTGGGGTTGTGCCATATAAAGTTGTTGCTAGGCACAGGAAACTCTGCAGGGATCAATTCTCAGAGCTTGTGCTTTGGGAAACACTTTGGATTGAGAAAGAAAGAAAAAAAAAAAGGAAGTGGGCATTGAAGTGGGGAAAAAAAGATGCAAACGTTGGAAAGAGTGTGAAAAGGAGCGTAGGGAATGAAGAAAGGTTAAAGAATTGAAATGAAAAAAAAAAGATATAAAAACTGGTGATCCTTCCATTCCGAGATCCATTTCCTTTCTTCGTCCACTTTAGTCTTTTCTTTCCTCAGTGGGGTTGGAATGCCTTTGGAAGATTGCCACTGCTAGCGCTTTGCTATTAGCATGCACCCCATGCACAAAGCCGGAGAGACGGGCCCGGAGGAAGCAAAAAAAAAAGACAGACAGAAAAAAGATCACACGTGGTTACTTTCTTAAAGTCTGGGCTAAACTTTTAATTGCTCTTCAAGTGGCGGATTAGGCCACTGGTGTAACAGAGATACTATTCTGGGGGGATGGGTTTGAACATCTTCAGAAGCTTAGTCCAACCCCTGACCTGTTCTGAATGCCAAAGAGAAAGTCCTTTTTTTATGGTTTATGGGGTGTTGGAGCAAAATGAATTGTTGTTGGAGATGACCGTAGAGAAAGGAGGAGGGTGTGGGGTAGATTTGACTGGCAGTGGATTAGCTTCGGGCTGACAAATAACATCCTTTGTAGGATTCAGCAGCTTTTTGGATGCTGGACTCCAAGAAGGCAATCCCAGTGTCATGTAGCAGAGCGCATGAGGCTAAAAAAAGGACATTCAAAGGCATAAATGAAAGCTTCCTAATTCACAAAAGGGAAGCTTGTCAGTTTCGATGTACTTCCATGTATAGGCTGGTAATTTTTTCCCCCTTTTTTGCGGGTTTCAACACCAACATCCGTTACCGTCAACTGCGAATTATGTTGCATCCTCTCATTAGGAATGGATGGGACCTTCTCCTGTGTCGCTGTGTTAGAGCCGCTGCTGCTGACACAAGTGCTGGCAGACACGGGGAACGAGTGTCAACCAAACCCTGACCCTGGTGTTGCTTACATAGAGTCTGCCTGCAAATCCTGAGATCGCATTTCCTGTATCCCCCCCCCCTCCTTTTCTACTTCACTGCTCGGTTTATGCGATGACAGCTGAATGGCGTGCCATTCACTGAGTGTGTGCGCGTATCGAGTTGAAATCGCTCCCTGCACATTCAGGTGTGTGCAAGTGTCCCTCTTCTCTGTGTGAGTGTCAGCATTCATGTGTATGTGTCATGTCTTTGGCATCTTCATGTCATTTCTCATGTCACCCCCCTCAGCTAAGGTTCTCAGCTCTGGCATTTGGGGGGGAGTGGGCGGGCATCTAGGTGTCGCATGTTGGGATCCATCACAGGCACTGGCAGCGCAGCGTCTGACCAACGGCCTACTCCTGTCAGTTTGTGACAAGCCTGGGGCTGGCGCTAACATTAGCTCATTGTGACACAGGTCTGGGTGTCAGCAGAAAGCATGACATGGCATCAACAAAGCCCGGAGTCGGCACAAAGCGGCCAAATGCCAGAAGCCGAGCATTCGCTGTTGAGGATATGAGAGGCGGCAGCTCGCTTGCGTCGCTACCTGTCCCACACATGCACAGATGGAAGATGTAAAAAGCCTTCAAATGCCATATCTAAAGGAAATGAACGCCACCGCAGAGAGAGGGAGGGGGAAGGAAGAAGAAAAAAGGAGCGATATGATCAAAAGGGATAGACAGACTTTGGAGAGGGGGGACAAAGACAGAAAACGACAAAGATAAGGAGGAGAGAAAGAGACACTGTAGAGCCTTTAATAAGGCTGATAAATGATTCTTTATTTACCATCCTGAGTCACTGATGACAGATAACCTGCATTTAGGGGATCAGGGCTGCCATCCAAACAGGCAAAAAGAGAGCGAAGAGAGATAGATTGAGGGAGGTTAGAGAGCATATCCAGCTTATCCACTAATGAGGCGTTCTATTTGAGTATGATCATGGGGGCATGTATCATTCATGTGGGATAAGTAGCGTGCGTCTCCTTGCTTGTCTGCTGCTCTTGTCTGTTGTCTGCGCCCTCTTGTCATCTTTTAGAAACACCCACACGACCCACACGACCCACACTTCAATGAAACAGTACCACCAGGTGGCGTTTCTTTGCCTCGATCAAATGAATTCCAACTGTATGTCCTGATCACTGTGCACACATATGCACGCACAGACACACAGAGGCTTCCCTTACAGGTCCCATCCACCACCTGTTCCTGACAACAGAAGCATGGGACGATTACGATCCAAACAATTATGAAAACAATTACTACAAATGAGTAATTAAACCCTAATGTCAGGATAAATAAACTGACGGTGAGAAGGGAGAGGTATGAAGGAGGATGGGAAGAGCCCAGGGCGAGTGAGGTAGGGAATGAATAAAGAGGAGCGGGGTAAGAGAGGAGCCGACAGAGTAGCGAGGAGTCATGGCGTTGCACTCCAGCCGGCGTTACGTAAGTATTTTTACCAAAAGCATTCAAAAGACTTTTTTAAGACGGCTTCAACAACAATCCTTCCATCCCTGCTCATCATCTCCCCTCGGCCCCCTTTATCTCTCAACTTCCCCCTTCCCTCGCTCCGCTATCTCCGTCTCTGTCACTCTCGGCGGCTCCCATCCTGACTCGCTATCTTGGTCGAGATCACGCAAGGTCAAACCTCCCCGACGTTTGATGGATGAAAATGGAATTAAGATGAAAGCACACTTTCAGATAATGAAGATATGCAGTAGGAGATTAGGAGGCAGCCGAGGTGCCGACCAAATTAATATTGAAATTTATGTGTGTTTGGCTCCTGCCCAGACAATCCCCACGTGTTATTTCCAATAAGGGGGGGGGGGAGTTAAAGTGGAAAACGTAACAAAAATTTTAGTAGTATTTGGGGTGGGGGTGAAGAAGAAAGGCGGCACCGCTTTTCCAGCCAAATGAAGCAGTGCACTACACAGCTGCTTATCAGCGAACGACGGACTGTCCTGGAAACGGTAAACGCGCACATCTTGTGGGTCTCTGTGTGCACCAATCCCAAAAGGAAGTATCTCAAACTTAGGTGTGGTGTTCAAAGGTAAGACAAACACCCGGGCACGCTCAGGTGTGTGTGTGTGTGTGCTATTTAAAGCGCGTTTGCATTCTAACACGGGCCAGTTCAGATATTTGCTTGCACTTTGAAAGGCACATGATCTCTTTTACAAAAAGTGGCAGACGAATCTCACAATCCAATCTGCACAATCTCAGCCGCTCTAAAGAGCTGAATCAGTGTATGTGTGTTTGAAGAAAATAGGCAAAAAGGGATAAGGCTCCCGTGCCTCAGAAGGCATCAAAGACAGACAGTCTATCAAGGCCCCGTATCACTGTCTGATGACGGCGATATGCACACTAATCCGCATGTAAAATAGTCCTTTTCCACCAAGGCTCTTCTTGGAGTGCACTTAGCAAGCAGCCTCTCTCTGCTCTCCTTTCCTCAGTCTTGCCTTCTCTCTGACACTATTCCCAGTGAAAGGAAGAAAAAGAACAAGATAAAACCAGGGAGATCCACAACACGCTCTTAAGGTCTCATTTTCGTCCGGCCCTATTAGATCTCATTACTCAGTTGTTGACTGGGCAGACTTTTTTTTTTTTTCTTTTTTTGGATGGGAGTGGGGAAGCTAATGGGAAATTTGATAATGGCGTCAGGTTGTTTTGGTCCCCACTGTCACAGCTTTCCAGCTCTCTGCTTGTGGCTCTTTGTTAAGGGAACACAGGAGTGTCGAAAAACACAATTAACAGTCCGGCTTGTTTGTTCCCTCTAGTATTTCTCCACAAAAAAGTCAAAAGTAACGCAGGAAGAAAGAAAACTAAAACACTGGAGGAGGAGTACAAAAGTCATTCATTCAGAACTGACTGACTTTGGCCCTGCTTTTGCCCTCTGTAGCCTGCAAGCTGTTCTCATTGACTGAATAAGAAGTGGTCAGGTTACATAGGACACTACCAACAATGAGGCTCTTTGTTAAGGCATCAGACAGAATGCAGAAAATATCTGAACCTATATATATTTATATATATATATTCACTGCCAACCGAAAGGGTACAGAGAAGTCAAGCAGCCATTATTTCTCGACACCTGCGTCTGCTCCCTCAGGAGCTCGGTGCCAGCGTACCATTGCCCCCTTGTGCATTCAGTCCCCGCCCACTTGTGTGGATGTCTACATGTGTGTTTCACCTGTTTCACCTATCACCTTACGGGCAGCTGGTATTATAGGAATAAAAGAGTTTTCAGTGAGATAGCCAGCAGCGGCAGAAGATGAAGGGATATTGTGGGTGGGAGAGCATCAGCGGTGCAGATGGAAGGGATCCTGTGTTGAAGTGAAAAGCCCTCCTCTCATAATGGCGCAGGTGAAAGCACCTAACTGTAATGCAGAAGCATGAGCCCCCCCACCTCCACCTCTAAAAAATGTTTTAATCAAGACACGGAAAGAAATAAGAAGGCGGGGGTTCGAGGGGGAGCAGAAACACAATGGCTGCCATTGAGGTAACCTGGACTAATGGCGAGGGGGGTGATATACGAGACTGCGCTCACACACCCATACACACAATATGCAGTGACCACACCTGTTTTTGCTCGCTAACTCCACAAAGGAACTGGTGTTAGAGATGGGCGGACCAATCCAAACATCAATAGTATCGATACCAACACTGGTATTGGATTGACGCAATACGGGCCCTGTATTTACACTACTCGCTGATGTAGGTGGCAGTGATTGTGTGCGGTGTGTGCGGGCTAACAGATGAGCGCCACGTGCAGCGGCAACATCATGGGCGTGTGATGCTAGATCAATACCCATATGTGTGTTTGTGATTGCCATAAATAGGCCTTCCAGCGTCCTTGTGGATTCTCTGTGTCCCTCCCCCCTCCACCCTGTCCACCTCTATTTCAATATCTTCCTCCCTCTGTCACCTAGTCAAAACAGGGCTGCTTGGGAAAAAGAAAAAAAGAAAAGCCACAACCCAACATCAAAACTCAAGGCCCACGAATCGAGGCTGTCACATAAAAAGACAAAACATCCATGTAATTTGAGCTTGTATTACATTGCCATTTTCTCTTTCTTTGATCTAAGAACAATGCCCAGGGTTTTCCTCAGACTGAGCTGTTTCCAAACCCCGTCCACTCTGCTGCACCTAGTTTTCGCAGAACAGGTTTTCTCCCTATTCAGCGCCTCACAAAAGCAAGAGCAAGAGCCAACCGCTGCAGCACAGCAAAGCCCAGCACCCTACCGCACTAATGACGGCCCTCATCAGGCTGGCTAATTTAACCCCCCTGTGTAAATTGAGAGGTAGAGGTCATGGAGGGAGTTGGATAGAGAACACAACCATAATCTCTCTCTCTTCCTCTCTACAAATCTCGTAAAAGATCTGGAAAGATAAAAAAAAAAAGACACAGAGGCAGCTGCCTGGCCCACATTTCTACACTAACAAGAAAATTGGGTGTGTTTTATTTATCTGCAGTGCAGACTGTATTATTATGAATTTGGGGCATTGGATGGCTAGTTATTTAGAAAGCTACAGTCTCTGTTATCCCCCATGTACTTAGTCCCCCCCCCCCACCCTTCCTCCACCCATCACTGTGCCTCTGGTCTTCCTCTTCTTCTACTTCTTTTTCTTCCTCTACGGCCAAAGAGAAAAGCAGGTCAGGCAGAAATGACAACTCAATACATTACAGAATAATACACCACAAAGACGCGTGAGTGGTGGCCCTGCTAGTGGTTAGCATGCAATGCAACTTTACCACCATGAGGCAAATCTGTCTTTGAATATTATTTCAAGTGCTGGAAAACTGCACATGCTGCCTTTGTAGTATATATATATATATATATTTTTTTTTTTCTACTGTTGACATGTATTCCCAAAGGAGTGCTTTTGAAGAGGGTTGGGTTTGAGGTGATTGTCCTTTTCTTTTGGTACTCGACGGTATAGAAATGGCGCCATAACGGCTGAAGACAGCAGCCGAAGAGAAACATGTGTTCAGCATAAAAACGAGACAGTGCTGGTGGTGTTTTTGCAGCAGTCAGGCGGCTTTCTTTCTTTTTTTTTTTTTTTTTAATTTAAACCAACGTTTGCTAGGTATTAGCCCATCCAGATGTGATCAGCACCATTAGTGAGTTTGTTTTTTCAGCACCAACAACTTTTCATTTCTCCTCCATCTGTCAGGAATATTACCCGCCATCTCATCCATCACGCTCGCTTCCACTCCCTAATTCTCGTGTCTCGCGCTCGGCTTATCTCAATGCTGGGGCTGATGCGTAATACTAACAAGGTGGAGAAAGACGAATGGGGTTGTTGGGTTGTAAATCCAGTGATAAGGTGAGCGGTATGTTTCACATTACGCTTTGTCTGCCATGTAAAGACCTTGGAGGAACTTTCTGGTGTCTCAACGCTCACGCGGAGGCACACACACACACATATGAATAAAGGTCCCTGTCATTCTTCTCTCTCTCCACTAATGAGTTCCATTTCATTCCCACATTCCTTTACATGACCCTATCAACCTCAATCGTGTTGAGATGCCACCATCTCCCTGATATTCTTCACCATCACCCCCCCCCCTCCTTCTCTCCATGCAGCACTTCCCGGCGTAGCTGATCTCCGCCGAGTCCTACAATCTAGTTAATATTTCATCAAGTGGTGGAATCTCACATCTGTAGGTCACGTTCCGGGCCCCGGCAATTAGAAACTCAAACAGCGACCTGGCTTGCTTCTTTAATTCTCTATCTCCTTCTTCTCCTCACCCTTCTCTGCACCCTTTTTTTTTTTTTCAAACAGAATTAGCAAGTTGAAATTAATTTAAGCCCTCGCTGCAGTTGGAGAGGACTAAAAGAAGGACGGGAAGAGGATGAGGAGCGGGTGGGTGGGCGGCTGACAGGCAGAGACGGAGCGAGTGAGGCGGATATAGCAAAGAGACCTCCAGAATCCACATAAATAAACGAAGATTTCGTGTTCTAAAGCACCGCGTAACTAAATAAGAGGCGACTGCAGCCGTTTGCTTTGAGAATAGATTCTCTTTGGTGTGGGACAAAATTCCTCGTTTAGGAAAGTAAGAATGTGATACCACCACGGCTGCTGGAGGCGCAATGGACTGAAAATTGACGGCTAATTACGCCACTTAGTCCAGCTGAATATTTGTACAATAGTTGTGCGAGGCTATGTGTTTTGACAATAAATTTGCAAGCTCTTGCTATTAGTTTGCATGTCATTGGCGTGCGCTCTCACCAAAAGACATCTGTTTAGAAGCATTAACTGTGTGTGTCTTTGGTGCACGCCAGGTTCCGTGGGTTTACCCTAGATACAACATCTGAACTGGATTAACAATGCCTCATTCATTCAAGACCTTTGATTAACCCCGCCCATACCTCACAGCACTGGGAGGCTTATCAAACAGAATGTCAGAACAAGATAGTGTGGGGGGGTTAATGTACAGGATATCACCATTCTACACTACTGTGCAATTCGAATGCAGGGCCCAATATGCAATGTGAGTCACACGCTCTTGTTTTCACTCGGCTGCGAGCACGGTGGCTCTGGATAGGATTTAAAACGAATCCTAAGCCTTTATCTGCTTAAGATACCAACACGAGTTTGCATAAACACAGAGAGGAGCTCAGTGTGCTTTTCTAGAGCACTAAACAATGCTCGGTGGCTCTGATGACCACTGATGTGGGTCAGGACTACTGCTGATTTGGGACAACTAATAATTAGCAGTGACCACAGAGAGACAAACCTGCTTTCTGTGCAATGCAATACACACACACACACACGTGACCTTGTGACCTTCCAAGCCTGCTAGCCTCCTTGGAGCTAATACGTATCGATTGGATTGTTAGGGAAGGGAGCATGTGGAGGGAGCGAAAAGGAGATATGGATGGACTTTATGTTAAAATTTGACCAGATAAAATCACTCTGGCAACCACAGGTCCCTGCTGGGCTAATTTAAGCAGGCAAACAAGAGAGGCAAGGCCCAGCAATCTGGCAAACTAAAAAAACCAATGCTCCCCGCTGCAGCCAGCCAACCAAGGCCATCCCAGAGAGATGGCTGAAATCCGCCGAAAACTTTTTCAGCATTATAGTGTTCAGCAAAAGCCCCAGCGACGCGAGCCAATAAGAGAGCGGAGACGCACACCTTCTCGCGGAAGCGTAGCCAACAAAAGATGAAGCTTTGACGCGTATGAGCCGGAGCCTCACGAGACGAGAGGAGACACGCCCATCCCACGTGCAGCCCAGATCTGTCCATCAAGCCATGCGCTTATCCAACCTGCAAAACGGCCCCAATCAACACAGAAGCCGAGGGTTGTCAGTCACACATTAGCAGCCAAGTCACCACAAGGCAGAGGAGGAGATGAGGCTGAATGCTTATTAGTGGCTGTGAAATCTTAGCCCCAAAGCTCCTTCTGCATTCACAGACTTCAGTCAGAAAGCACTATTGGTTTTCTGTAAGAGGATTTTTTTCTCTTTTCTTTCTTTTTTTTTTTTTGGATTTCTGCACAAATTTATACCGGAGTAAAAAGGCAGGGTGAAGGACAGAAGCGCTATTATGTCCAAAACCTGTTGCCGTAGATGCAAAGGACCCCTGTCTTTTGGCCATTAACTGGGGGGGAAAAAAACAACAACATTTGCTTTACATTAATAGTCACAATTAAGGTCAGTGAACAGAGACGCTCACTCCTACAACATGCTTATGTTTAGGTAGTGCTGTTTCCCTCTTTAATACCCTTCTCCTCTTCTCACTCCCCAGCTGTGTGTTTTTATATATACATCTCAATTTGATCCTCATTATCCTAAAAATGTGTTTGGACAGCTTAGGAAAAAAAAAAACACCTCTCACTATATGAGCGAAGATCTTTAGAAGTAAAGCCCACATGCACAAATCTTTATACATTAATAAAAGTGTGCATTCACAGACACCAGGACAGGAACAAACACACACTCCCACGCAAGTGCCGAAACAAGGACGCAAGCTCACATCTGCACACTCGCAAAGGGACGGACGTGGCGTTTAAGTGGATGTGACATTAAAACAGGCAGCCCTGTTTGGAAAAACACACACACACACACACACACACACACACACACATACACTCTGTCTGCATCAATGTTGAAAAAGCGACGTCTTAACATATTTGTCAAACAGATGCGGCTACTTTACACTCGCCGGAGGACGATGCAATATGCAAAGCTTCATGTGATTATGTTTTCAATGGCGATAACGCAGCAGCTGTCAGTCAGAGCTTGACCGAATTTCAAAACACACTCCCACTCGTGGGCCTAATTAATAGTTGTCATGAGTCACCGTTAGGAGAAATCACTGCTGTAAGAAAGAAAGAGAGACAGAGAGAGAGAAGTGAAAATGATAGAAAAAAGACAGCAGCATTAACTCATACACAGCACCAAAGCGTGGTAATATGTTGAATCTTAGACACACACGCACGCATTCACACATTCGCACAAGTCAGGTTCTTGCAGTAAACTGGTTAGCATAATTAAGACGGCAGGCAAACAAAACGTATCTCTTTAGATTTGTGTCACAGTCGAAGCGTATGTGCTTCGGTTTGGAGAGACATGCACCCCTTGCTTAGCACGTTTTACCACTTCGTCTGGTCCCCATCGGCACGTACCGACCCCAAGGATTGACCATCAATCGCGCACCGGTCCCCGTTCAATCTGCTCATTGTTTGATCTCAGCGAGGCAGAGCCAAAGAATAAACAAGTCTATCACAGAAGGATTTTGCATACAAGAGAAAGGCAAAGAGATACAAAGCAAACAAATAAATGTGCCAGCCCGTATGAAGAATTTCTGGGGCTGCGTAATTAGGCAACATTCATAATACATGACCGGAGGGAGAAAGGGGGAGGAGGGAGACAGAGAGAAAGAGAGATGAAGAGAGACGAAAGGTGCGGGATAGTGCCTGAGTGCGGCGGTGACGCCTGATCCGCTGTCATTGATGACATGGGTGCACGTGGGTGCGTGCTCACGTCCGGTTGCTTCCATCATGTGGCCATTCGTGCGTCTCTCCTGCTGTGCACGCCAGTTTGTTGTTGTTGTTTATTTTCCCGGGAACGGTGATGGAGGCAGAAAGCCCGTGGCAGGTAGAAAATGGCCCGGGCCTTTTCATTTGACACCGCTGCGCCTTCAAACAAACTACCTGGGGCCCCTGCGCACACCCATAATCCATTCAAGGTAGCAAGCAATTTTCATTATTGACTGGTGAGAAACAGGCAGGAGAGAAAGAGAGACAGGGAGGGGGGGGGTGTAGACGAGATGAGATGGAAAACTAAAAGAGAATAGCATGGCTGAACGAGGTGAGATTGAAAGTAGTAAAAAAAAAAAAGAAGGGGGAGAAGTGGAAGAGATAGCAAGGTATTGGCAAAGGGGGAAAAAAAGAAGGTTCACTAAAAGAGAGAAAATAGATTACAAATAAAGAAGGGTCTCAAGAAAGGGGAAAGTAGGAGGAGGAGATCCGAGAAGAGAGATGTGATTGAGAGTGATGCGTACGGAGGGGCAGGGGGAGACCAAGTGGATGCAATCGCAGGAAGTGCTAATGTATGGGGTCAAAATATAGGAAGGTGATGCTTTAACCAGTGCCTGAGATGGCTTGCTCCTTGTATCTGAGGACACGTAAAAGTGATACGCACACAAACTTAAGAGCAGAGGGAGGTAAGGTGGGCGAATCAATCCAAATATAGTATTGGTACTGGATCAATACTAGTATGATAGGATCAATACTTGTGGATCGAATTGTGTAAATTATTAAGTAAATTACTCAAACATCTACTGTGAAAAAAGCATGAAATTGTGTGTGTGTGTGTGTGTGTGTGTACACTGAACATTTAAACAACAGACACTGAGCCACCGTGCTTCAGAGACATGCACAAAGTACACAAACACCTGAAATATGTGTGTTTTTTGTGTTAATTAATTATTCCAGAAAGTAAAAATCACAATGATTTAGTGTTCAGAATTTGCAAAATAATGATGATTCATCTCATAAAACAGGACACGTTGCGTCCCCTACATGAGCTGCCTCTACAGGTTAAACATTTCGGTATCTGTGTTGGTATTGGCTAAAGATTTTGGCGATAGCAACTTTGAAAGGTGAAAGGGGTGGCAGCGAACGTTTGATGGTATGCTAATTCAGACCTTGTAAAGACTACCAGGGTTGTCAACAACAGACATAGTGGTGACCATGAGCTGACGGATGGAGGGAGTAAATTGTGCACATGCATAAGAGAAACACAGACAGACACACACACACACACTCTTCTGTCTTCATCATGCCTTTTCTTTAAAAAAAAAAAAATCCAGATACAGATTTAAAGTCAGGTGAATTTCTGCCGCTGCCTGTCATTTTTATCTAGTTTTACAGTATCACGCTCTAGAGATCTGTCAAGAAAATTGACGGGGCTTTTTTTTATTTTTGGGACAGACTCATTGAAATGCAGCTCAGCAAACCTCTGAAGAAGAAGCTGCGAGAGAGAGAGAGCGAGAGAGAGAGGCACCAGACTGATAGATGGAGGAAGGGAGGGTGTTTTAGGGGTGGGTGGGGGTGTTGAGAGTTGTTAACACTCGAAAGAAATCCCCCCCCTCCTCCTGTTTGTTACATGAAATCACACAGATTTGTACTGTTTAACCCCTCACACCCCTCCTTCCTCCCCAACTATACTTGCAACTTTTTAAAGCCCACTTCTTCTCCAGACAACATTTAGGAGAAAAAGAAATGGAGACAAAAGAATGTATTTTTATGATCGGAGCTTGAGCTTCGCATTATTCGCTGCAGGCCTTGTGGGCTAAAAGAGAGAAAAAAAATGCTGCCAACAGAGAG
>VURO01009873.1:21000-37453 GCA_015108175.1 Pelvicachromis taeniatus
TGTGCTTCTTGGGCAGCAGAGGGAGAATTAGTTTGCAAAAATTCAGCCTTGTTTCCTTTTACTTCCTTGAAACATGCATTTCTGTTTTGTCTTTCTCTACACTTGTCTTTTTTAAATTTAGTAACAGTAAAGTTTACTGTCTGTATTTTTGAAGCATTTTGAGCAGCAGCATCAAATGCAGTGCTGCAGTTGCGAGTTTGTCCAACAGCTCAGTGTAACACACATTTTACAACAACCATTTGGACGTCTACTATATGTCATGGCTTTATCTGTTTATATACTTAACAGCATAATTGGTGTTCATGTTCTGATTTAGTGGATCAAACAGACCACAGTGCAGCTGAGTTGCAGACTGTTCCGCCTGTGAGCACAGAGCAGGTTAAGCAGCTTCTGACTGGACGAATGAAGGGGATTCAGGGACACTGTAACTCCTGCTACATGGATGCTGCCCTCTTCAGGTCAGGATAATAAATTATTATCTTGTGGTCTAACCGGTTTAAATAGTGCATAGCTTCCCCCAACAAATGATTTTACCTGTAATTGCTATTAGCTAGCTAGCTTGCTAGCATTGACATCGTCATCAGTGCAAATGCCTTGTCCTCCTTCTGCAGGTTAGAAATTGTTCAGTCTTTCCTCCATTTCTTCTACATTGTTGGTCTGTCAGCTACTGCAATTGAATGGTGTCATGTACATTCGGCATGTGGGCACAGAGATGAAACCACTTGTGCATTTAACATAGCAAATCTAAGTATGAAAGCGGTTTCTTCAACTGGATTTTCAAAGCATACTAAAAGGATTCCAGTTGTCTTTTTATTATGTAAAAACACCCATAATGTTGGGGAATGTGCAGTTCTTCATGCAAACTTTGTTTCTTTCTTTGCTTTCAGTTTGTTTTCCTGCTCTTCGGTGTTGGACTCCATGTTGTTCAAATTAACAACACCTCAAGATGCCCCAATCCAGAAAACACTGCTCAACGACATAGTCAACCCCCTCCGCAGGTCTGTGTTTTGATCACATCACATGGATTGCATTTTATTTTTGTTGTTATTAAAGTTCTGTGTGTGCTGTTTGCAGTAAGGGCTTCGTGCATGGAAGCCACATCATGAAGCTACGACAGCAGCTGCAGAAACACGGCTACAGCCAATCATTCACCACAGAGGAGAAGGGTCTGTTAACATCTGAAGGCTTTTCTGGAAGGCATTTGTTTTGTCTTAAGTGGCTGAGTTTGAAGTATTCATGTTACTTTTGTCTTTCAGATCCAGAGGAGTTCCTCAGTGTCATCATGCACCACATTCTCGCCCTGGACCCTCTGCTAAAACTGTACACTTACTATAGCTAAATTACTGGCTCCCACTGTACTTTATAGTATAATGCATTTTGAGACTCATACCTGGAATGCACACTATTCTTGTGTCTTCTATACTTTTAGATCAGCTGCAGGTAAAGTGCAGGAGAGTTACTGCTATCAGATTTTCCTGGATCAGAACCACAGACTGGTTCTGCCTACTGTGCAGCAGCTACTAGAGCATTCCTTCCACAGTGCAGGTCTTAAGCTGGCAGAGGTGAGCGCACTTCATTGTTAGGCACAAACTTTAAATTAAAGTCCCACTCTCACTTTTAAAAAAAAATCACTTAACAATTAAAAATATGACAATATTTATCTAAATAAAAGGACAACCCTGCATATTAACTGTTTCACACATATATCTAAAAATGATTTAGCTGTTTTCTCACAGATATGTAATAGACAGACTTGTAATGGTTGAGTCTCCAGTAGATGGCTCTGTGGGGAAGCTTTCTGAGCAGACCGCCTGGAATCAGTTCACTTGAGTGTATTCAGTCTGTGTGGTCTTTCATCTTATTTCATCGTCACTCCAGATGCCGTCCTGCCTCATCCTCCAGATGCCTCGCTTTGGGAAGAAATTCAAGATGTTTGACAAAATTATTCCCTCTCTGGAGCTGGATGTCACTGACCTCCTCTCTGAAGGTCTGATTAAGCATACAAACTCACAGGGACTAGAGTAATTTAACACAGTGAATACAACACATGGTGTATTTTTCAGGTCCCCAGCAGTGCATGCTGTGTGGAACCCTGGCACGGGTTGAGTGCGTCGACTGTTTTAAAGATCCGCTTTTCAGCCCGACGGGGTTCAAAGTCTTCTGCAAGAAGTGTTCAGAACAGGTTTGTCACTTTGTCTCGACACCTGAGTCATTTTGTTTGTCTTCGGCTTAATTAGTGACTGTAGAGGGAGTGTATTGTGATGCATCCCACCTCACCACAGTTTCATCAGATTTAGCTGCTATTAAGAGGTAGGACTCAGAGACAGAGAGGAAACAAACAAATAAAATCACAATCAAGGCTGATCTACACTGCGAATGAGAGAGCAAGTGGTCTGTCAGTGTTGGAATATCCACCAAAATGGAGATTTATGATTTAATATAGGTCATCATATTTTAAACCAAAGTCCCAGTTTGTTTGAGAGATATTTATTAGTTACATGTTTTCATTTTTGTCTTATTATTATTGTATAATTACTGTATATATTATTGTGTATTTTTCTGGCTTTGCAACACATGGCCTTGTTTCGCTTGTCTGTGTATAAAGATCTATGGTTGGATGCTTTCTGAATCAGTTTGTGCACATGATTGGACAGCAGCTAATTAACTCTGCTCTTGGTGCATTACATCACCTGCTCACCATCTGCTGATTAACTGTTGGTTCTAGTACGTACTGCTGAAACATTAACTCAGTTCAGTGGCATAATATCACTGGAGCGCTGGAGATTTTTTCCCAGAAAAATCTAAATAAATCTAACAATACACAATAAATTGCAAATGCTGTATGAATCAAATTTGATACAAATTAAAACTCATAAATGAAAAATTATATAGATTTTTTATTTGTTAGAAGATTCAATAAACACCCCATTTTCAACAATTTTGAATTTTCTGGCATACATGTGAAGATTCAGGCTTTACAGCCTTTCTATTAAATCTCTGCTTCAGCTACATTTGCCCTTATGTCTGACTACATGCTATGCCACTGTTACTACTATTGTGCTATAATGCTGCCTCTACGACTGACATCCTGTTTCGGTAGATTTGACACAGTGGATTAGGTAGTCTGTCATCACTGACAATAGCTCACTGGAAAAGAGGGATGGAAAATGTCCTTTGTTTTGTTTGCATCAACACATGCTGCTGCCTAATAGCTGCTGTCATTGATAAAACATTGTTTGGTTCTTTTTTTTTTTTTTGTTTCAGAAATTTCATTATAGTAAATTTCCTTAAAATGTTATGATGCCATTTTGAGGCTATATCTAGCCCGCCTAGTAGAGACCTCGTTACTGTGTCCAAGCGTGTCCTGTCCTAGATGAGGCCCTTGTCTTATGTTGCTACAATGCCTTTTCCATATAAAGAACACAGTTGTCATTCTTGGCTTCTACAGATTTTTATTAGCACCACTCATGTGCAACATGTGTAGTTTTTAAAACTCTCAGACACCTCGTAACCAACTATTTTAACCCAAGCGACTCAGCTCGAGAAGTAACTGAACAAAGTCCCTCTCGGGGTGACCAAGATTTCATTGGTCAGCTCAAGATCAGGACTTTGTAATAGCAAATAATCAAAATAATGCAGCAACATATTACTGAATATCCATCATGTTGTGGATGGGCTCGTCTCAGACGTTCTCTTGGCTCATGTTTTATCCTTTTTTGCCGTCTTCTTCTTCCCAAATGATCTTATTTGTCTCTGCCAATAAACCATCAACATGTATTTTTATTGAGCCCAGTTTAGCCCTCATGCTACATTTTTGCTGTGCTGATGTGCTTTGGGACCTGTAATGCATGCTTTTTCCCAGTTGCTGTTAGTGGTCTCTCCAGCGTTTCTCTTTTCTGTCTTCTCTTTCCCCTGATCCTCCAGCCTAGGAGAATGTCCCACTGGGCATTTTATTGGAATTGAAAGAATCTGGGGCTTTTAAAAAAAACTTTTAATGGTGCCCCAGTGCTTGTTTGCTTTTGGAAACTAAAGGAGCATTTGGATGCAGAGATGGCTAATAATCTCATCCTTTAGCTAGGCTAAAGCTGTTTGGGGAGATATATTTTGTGTTTTGTCCTGTTTGGTGTTGGTGGGCTCTCTGTGCTGCTCTTTTCTCTCTTCTTTTCCGTTCCATCATGCACCCTGGTTCTTCCTGTTTAAAAAAAGAAATAGTTTTATTCTTTTCCTGTTGTCACCAAATGCTTGCTCATGTGTGATTGATTGTAGGGATTGTGTCTATACTATTATAGGATCTTTATTTACAATATTACAGAGCTGTCTCAAATATCTCATTTGGTTTAGGGATCATCTTATAGACAACAAACTAAACTAATTAATGTGAAATGTAGCAGTGGCTACATGGGTATAAAATAGTGACTATTTACAGATCTAATAGTGTGCATATGTTTGCAGGTGCACTCCCATCTTCAGCGTCGCAGCCATAAACCAGCATCCCTGGAGATCCCCAAAGGTTTTGTTGAACGTAAAAACCCTCACACTCTGATCAGAGAGAAAATGGAGCTGTTCACTGTGCTCTGCATCGAGACAAGCCACTATGTGTCCTTCGTCAAATATGGACCAAACACTGAGGACTGGATCTTCTTTGACAGCATGGCAGACAGACAAGGTAAGCAGGATGTTTTTATGGATACACAAGTGAGCTCTGAGTGCTTTTTGGCTCACTTGTGTGTATTGCATTCAGGAGAGATGGATGGCTTCAACATCCCAGAGGTGCAGCCCTGCCCCGAGGTTGGTAAATACCTGGAAATGTCCCCCGCTGAGCTGGCCAATCAGGTGCCTCGAGATATGAAAGGTGTAGCAAAGCGTCTCTTCTGTGATGCCTACATGTTCCTGTACCAAAGCACCACTATGTGCCTCTATCGCTGATGGTACTTGACTTGTTTTGCTGTTTGTGTCATTTCCTTTTGCTGCAGTGTTTAGTTTTTCTTTTGCAAACATGCAAATATTTTAAATGTGTGTGGCACTTGGGTGCTGGAAATAAATTATAGTGACATGAATTTTCTAATATTAAAAGAAAGAGAGGATAAACTGACATTGCTTTCTAAGTAATTTTGCACTATAATCTGAAGAAAATAATTACTGGCTTGCAGCTTGTGTTGGACATAAATTACATATTGCACTGTAAAACTAGTTTTGCGGTTTACTGCTGATGTTTTGTGATTACCTTTAATTTTATTTACAGCTTGTATAGTGGGAGTAAATGAGTTTCGCTGATGAAAAATCCTTCAAAGTAGACAGTAGTGATGATTCAGCGTGGCTCATTATAAATGCCATCTAGCCAGCTCTATTTTTAAAGTTTATGTTATATGCTGCTGTTATTTTGGCATCAGATTTGGAAGTCTTTAGATATTTAGATATATTTTTTTTTAATCTTTTGGTATTTAAATTTCACAGCCGAATATGAAATGATGACTTTATTCTTGACATAAAATGTATCTTTTTGCAACTTGAGAGACGAAAAATGTTTGGAATAATATCACAGTGGAAAACTGTACTTGACTGGCTGCTTGGGAGCCCTGGTTGAACTTGTGACCTTTTTCAATTTTTACTGCTACTACTTCTGATATACTGTAAAATAGATGTGATAAATAAATAAATGCAATCAATTAAACCCATCTTCTCTCTTTACTAAAAGAGTAGGACAATACAGTATGCTGATAAATGTGCAGCTGCACAATTATGCAACCTCCACCAACCACGCGTCAACCATTTTACCCCAGTGACCGGGGATTGCCGGCCGTTTGCTGACCAGTGTCTGGGCCTGTTCAACTGTCACCTTATTCAGGAATTTTAACATGGGACTCCGAGAGGATTGACTCCCTTTTGGAAACAGCCCCAGGCAGCCATTAGAGGAGATTTGGAGTTTTGGTACTTTTACATTGGCTTCATTTTAAGCCAAGTTGTTGACACTTGATCTATTTTCTCTTTTTCTCTTGCACGAGTGCAGAAAAGTGTGTTCTTCTTTGATGTAAGAACAAACTGCTATGCTCGTTAAAAACATTTCCACCTCTGTTTCTTTCTCGCTTGCAATTTGGCAAGTTTTTTTTTTTTTTTCCACTGAACGTAGTTTCATAGGTTGTAAAATATTTTTTTAGTATCACACAACATGTTCAAAAGATTAACTTGTGCTGTCTCTTTAAATGATTCCTTTCAAATATTTCTTTTCGCACAATAAATGGCCATACTGTTATTCACTTTTCCTTCACTGTCAGTGCTCTCATTAACCATGGTTTTCTTTCTGACTTCAGTGCTGTTAGTGTTTCGTTTAGGGGAATAAAATAGTAGAACACAGAACAAGCACAGAAGTAACATCTCAGTGTCTTATAGTCAGATGTCTGCTGTAAATACATGGACAACAAAATACTACTATTGTTGGCCTTGAAGTGTACTTGGTAGTCCCAACTCTGCGTGTACTACTTGCTGTGATGTGAATACACGCAAGCTTTTCTTCCATTAAAGTGTATTAGTCTCCTCAGCTCTGACTCCTCCTGTCTCATCTTTCTTTCAGTCGGTGCCTAACTGGATATTTGTCTTAGTTCCGGATGCTTTTGATCCTGCTGCCTACCGTGCTTCCCCTTCATCTTGCTGTGATCAGCTCTCTGAATGACCTCTACATTAGTTAGGAGTGCTGCGTTGAGCTGTGCTTTGTGATGAGTCGGATTCTTTTGTATACTCGAGGGCACGGATGGCTGCAGCAGTTAGGGCAGCCTTGAGTCCTAATACATGGCCCTGCAACTCAACAACACAGGCTCCTTATAGTCCAACATGCTCAGCATATTCAAGCACATTTCCTATTATGCAAAAAAGTACAGATTCTGCAAGTGTGTGTTTACATAAAGGGGACAGTTGTGCTTCTCTGAGCAGCATAGTTGAACCGTTCCTAGGCTTTTTCAAAGAAGATGATAACTGCATAATAAAACACACAGAACTTAAAGCAGCAGACCTTTTTCCAGCATAACATTTCTAGTCAGGCTATGCTGGAGAAAAACAATGAGCAGATAATCTGGAGTTATGCACTTGCTAGGGATGGTAATTGAATAGGTGTTTAGTGATACTAATGCCATTATCGAATATGCTTATTGATCCAGTTCTTTTTTCTTTTTTTTTATTAATCAATTGCCGTATGGTTTCTTGACCAAGTTTTATATAAGGAAACAAATAAACACGAGCTATAGGGTAAACGGAGCAGTCATCCGAGACTGAAAGACTAGGTTAACCAACCTGTGCACTGCTTGGATTGATTACAAGAAGGCCTTTGACACTAGAGGCCAACTTTATGCCCATCTACCAAGGAGATGTGCTGTCCCCACTGATATTCTGCATAGGCCTGAACCCCCTCAGTGAGATCACTGACAAGACTGGTTATGAAAACCGACTAGAGAACAGAGCAATTGTCCTGAGGTCAAAATAGGAGATGCCCCCCTAGGTTGGTCGAGAATGACCAAGCTAAGATCCTGTGGGACTTCCAGATACAGACAGACAAAATGGTGATGGCTAACCAGCTGGACATAGTACTGGTGGACAAGCAGAGGAAAACAGCTGTAGTGATAGATGTAGTGATACCAAATGACAACAACATCAGGAAGAAGAGAAGCTGGAGAAGAACCAAGGGCTCAGATGAACTCGAGAAGATGTAGAGGGTGAAGTTAACAGTGGTCCCAGTGGTAATCGGAGCACACGGTGCTATACATATATGCTGCAGAATATGTAGGACAATTATCCAAAACGCACATCAGCAGGTCCACCTCTGAATAGCTTAAGATAAACAAAATGAAGACTTTGGAGTGGCCTGGTCGAAGTCCTGACCTGAATCCAACTGAGATGCTGTGGGATGACCTTAAAAAGGTGGTTGAATTACAACAAATCTGCAAAGATGAATGGGCCAAAATCCCTACACATAGCTGTAAAAGGCTCACTGCCAGTTATTGCAAATGCTTGATTGCAGTTGTTGCTGCTAAGGGAGGCCCAACTAGTTATTAGGTTTAGGTTTCAATCACTTTTTCACACAGGGCCAAGTAGGTTTGGATTTTTTTCCCACCTTAATAATAAACACCTTCATTTAGAAATTGTATTTTCTGTTTATTTGTGCTATCTTTGTCTAATGTTTAAATTTGTTTGATGATCTGAAACATTTAAGTGTGACAAACATACAATAAATAGGAAATCAGGAAGGGGGCAAACACTTTTTCCACACCACTTTTTTATAGACAAAAGATGACTACTGAAATTGATGCATTCTTTTTGTTTTATTTTAATAAATGGTTTAACTTTATTAGCTGGATGACACTCACTGATACCTAGAAAAAACAGGGGCAGATCTTAGCTCACTCTACATGCAGCGGTGGTTAAATGAGACTCATCTTCAGTGGTGGCCATACAAACGTGAGTAGACAAACACCGTCCACCATAACTAATATATCACCACACTCTGTAAAACATGCTATTTACTGGTTCTCCTTTTCCGATCTAAACACATTCATCTTCTCTGTGTTCAGTCAGGAAGCCTCCAACAGGAAGAACACCAAATATCCATCTTAATTGACTGGAAATCGCTGTGATGTCTTTCTTCTGAGCCTCTTTACAGCAGGATATGACGAATCAGCGAGAGTCACATCATCAAGAACTTACTCTATCAGTTCAACTTTATTCTGTCTTAATGTATTTATTCATTCATTGTGATTGATTCTTTTCTTTTTAAATTGAACTATAATTTTTGGGGGTTATTTTCTATCTCAGAGTTTTTCAAATTCTGATTATTCCAGTTTTTTGGCCACTTTTCTTTAAATAAATCACTTACTTAACACATGCATTAAAGGCTTTTAAATACATCTGCATTTGGCTGCGAGTCCCACTTTTAATACAAAAAGTTCCTCTTCACCCATGAGAAAAAGGCTTTTATTGCTCCCTGAAACCATAGTACGTCAGTTATGGCTTTCATATATCCGTATGCTCTTCCAATTACTTAGCAGTATTAATATTCATAAATGTGTCATTAATGCACACATGCTGGCCTAATACAGTATTCTTTATGGGTTGGGAAGGTTTTGGCTTTTATCCCAACCTGACATTCATTCACAGCAGTGGATGTGATGATCTTTAGATAATTTTTTTAATTTGTATGTCAGCTCCTGTGGGACTCTGATCTGCATCCATCATGATGAGCATATAAACACTATTGGCTGGCCAATGTTGCATCTGCATAATTTAACGATGGAAAGGTTAACTCAAACGCTCTAATTTGCAGCTTCAAATTTTCTTTCCCCTGAGTGGTTTGTCTCTGTTTAGTTTTCAGCAAACACCCGTGACAGCTGTGATTTGTGAGGGGACTGAACTGCGTGTGATGTGGAAGATTGAAAACCGACTATAGAAAGTTGGTGTGTGAAATCTGATAAAGGAAGCATGTTGTGTGTTTATCATACTCAGGGAGAACCCAGTGGGGCTGGAGCTGATTTATCCATCACAATAAACCCAGAGATGAGTTTAACCATAATGGGACCGAGGGATGTGGCTTTTAGTGAGACACCGCAGATCGATCCCCCGCAGACCACAGGTCCTCGATGCAACTGGTGGCTTACTGGTAATTTCCTACTTAATGTGTCATGCGACTGACGCAGCCACTGATTTGCAACCTTAATAATGCCGCTTTGAGGGACATGCATTTAGTCAAAGGTGCATTCTTGTTTCAAAGGCAGAACCATGAAAGTCTCTGGGAATTAGGTCTGGAATGAAAAAGACTCTGCTGACTGATCCGTGACATCTGCCAAATGAAGAAATAAAAATGAAGAAATCAATCAAAGTGCGCTAAACTCTACCAACACTCATCTCAAAATGTTATTGTACTCGAGTATATTTTGGGAAGCTTTTAGTAATTCTAGTGACATTAATTTGCCCGTGGTAATGTTGGCTGGTGCAGGTGTATACATGATCTTCTACTTTGCATCAAGTGTCACCACCTCAGAACATTTACTCTTTCTCTTAAGTTGTCCTTGTACCCTCCAAACGGTCTTGGCCTTCCTAGATGCTCACTTCTAATTCTGTCCAGGTTTGGCACTCGCAACACTAATCTCGGCATCTTTAACTGAGATACTTCCAACTCTCACAAGTCGATCCTTTCACTCACTTTAATATATTCAAATATAATAGTTGTTATTAATTGTTTTTCTTTTGTTTTCCATTTCATTTTATATTTCTAATAAAATATTCACCAGAAATAAACTTTTCCCTAAATCTGGATTAATTTGCTACAGCCTTACCAAAGTACTTTGGGCAACTATAAAGAATAAAGTGTATTATTACTTTCTTAAATCCAACACGTCATAGGTGATAATCCAAAAACTAGCCCTATATGTATTTTTTGATTTCTTTCAGTTTGAATTATTAATTTCTATATTGCTATCACTTAGAAAAACACCCATCCTTCCTTTTTCTTACGCTTCTCCAATTTCGGGCCACAGAGGGGCGACAAGGCTGATGGGCTGGCCACATCTGAATCGAGTCACTGGCTGATTGGAAAGTGCATTTTTAATTGAAACTAATCCACATTCACATGCTCACCATTCCTGCTCCCCGCTCTCTCTACAGAACAAAATGTCATCTGCAGTCATCGTCCACAGAGACACTTGCCCTCATCTTTTCAGTCAGCCTGTCTGTCACAGTGCAGACACACTTTCCTGCCATTCTCAACTTCCTCATGTGATACTACTCCTAAGTAGTACTAAGGATGGACAGTCTTTATGAGCTCGGTCATTGGATTCTGCACTGTGAAATGGATTAAAAAACTTAAAGAAGTCCAGTTGCTGCTACGATGACCTGAATGACTGAGAACCTACAAAAAAATGTTTTATGTTGTGGGACTTTATTGTTGTCGTTGTTTCTTTTTTATAACTACAAGTGGACAGATTTTGATGAGAGGGTAAATTGAAGGCAGCCGCTACACATACAGTACTGTACAAAGTCTTAAAACATGTTCAAACATATGTGAAAATACAGTGTATAAGGGGAAAAAAAAACAGTTTGTAGAATTTTAACGTGCATGAAAGCCAACATTACATTATGACATTATTCTGCACTGTCTTATGAAAATGTTCTTGCCTAAGGAATGGTTCCTGCTTCAGGAACAGTTCTTCAGGCTTCTTGCACAAATTTGACCAATACCTCAATGAAAAATGTTCCAAATGGTACCAACTGCACGAACAGGGAAGAGAGGTCTAGTGCAGTAACTGGACTTCGCTGAGATGAAGCTGTAGTTTTCAGAGTCAGCCTGAAGTGGCCACATAAGAAACTGCAATCTTTACTTTTACTTTTCGATCAGCACTCTCAAAGCAAACATCTGTATTGCGTGTTTTTGACCAGAAGCCATACTCTGCTCACTAATCTTTACCTCTCTTCACAACCTCTTTCGACGACTTCACTGTAGTTGATCAGCTTTGCTGCTCTATTGTTAGTGTACATGCTGCGAGCTTGTATGCACATGACAGACAATTCCATTTAATGTTGCACCTTAAAGCAGTGGTAATGAATATCAGTCATTCAAATGGAATGAATGTGTTTATCTCCTTCAGAGATAACGATGATGTATGCATGTCTTTGAGTGTTCAGTCAAGAGACACCATTAGAAGGGGAGGAAATGTATACGGTTTGACTCATTCATTTGATTAAACCAAGACCTCTGAAACTCTATAGCAACAGCAACAAAACAGAAAGCGCAATTCTTCAGCAAAACAACATGTAAACAGAGGAGCTCCGAGCATCCTCTCTAAAAGGTACATGAGTCAGACTTAGGATGAGACCATAATTAGGAGCCAACCTGATATCCTCATTAAGCCCAAAGAGGAGATGTAATAAGGTTTCTGAACTGTAACACGGTAGTGCCAAAAGGTACAACAAAGCAGAAAGGCTTATGTTTATGACATCAGTCAGTCCGTGTTTATAAAAAGAAACCGGCTTATATTAAACTTTTTTACGGACAGTAGTGAAGTTTTGAGAAGTTTTTGTAAACCTACTTTCAGAAACTGAAACTGTCATTTGTTTTTAAAATAATATTACATTTAAAAGTAGCTCTTCTACTTTCAGGAAGATCATAGTATACTTCATGCTTAGTAGAGCTGGAAATAAATCCAAAATACACATAAGAACAGACCTAGTAAAATGACAGCAATTGGACTTTAAACTTCCTCAAAATATCATGTGAAAATGCACAAACAAATATATTCAATTACTCATTGTTTACGGTCAATCCAATGACTGCAAGGTGTTTCGGTCCTGTGACTGTAAAACAAGCAGAATCATCATAAAAACCTAAGCTGTGCTGCCATGTTTCTTTAGTTATTTCTTTCTTTTTTTCTTTTTTAATAGAAGAAGCTTTATCCTGGAAACCCATCTCAACAAGCAGGGGTGATAAATTCATTTTCCACAGCTTGTCTTTGTTAGTTTATCCTGAGCACTGCACAGTGTGACCTGAGTGTCTTCCTGAGAAGATTGTGGCCTTGTGTTCACACACACAGCTGAATGGTCCAGACCAGAAAACTGCCAGAACTTGAGTTTTTATAGACGCAGTCACACTTGCTGACATAACTTAATCAAGTACATTTGATCAGCAGCACCTGGTTGTGTCATTGTCCTCTGAGTCCTTCTGCTTTCTCTCGCTATCTCTCTCTCGCTCCTTTTTACTACTCCATTCTTTTCTCCCCTGTCTGAGCAAGTGTGGCCATGAATGGTCTATAACCAGTTTCTTCCACCAGTGGAAATGGTCTTTGGAAACCCTTGGTAGGCCCATCTGCTGTCTATCAACAATCAAGCTCAGGATTTGAACTCTGGCTTTACCACTGTACACTACCAGATTCCTAAGCTCTTGTGGTAGTGTTGTTCAGGTTTGTTTGCATTTTTAACTGACTGAGCTTTAAAGTCCTGTTCAGTTCTCTTCACAACACTTCTGGAAAACCCTCCTGGAACCCAGGACTTACCTAACTTGTCCACACTCCCTTTTTCTTGAGGGAAAATACTCCTATCACAGTAATCCTGCAAATAGATAGGAATGTAGGGAGAACTTGAGCTGAGTAAACCTGCTTTCTGCTCAGGAAATGGACCTAAAGCTATAATGAGCTCAGATCAGAGATTGTGAACCTTTTCCACTTAGTCCCCTACAGGTACAGGGAGAACATGCAAACTCTACATATAACACACAGTAACATCGGAACAGATGGACTTCTCCATGTCTTTTATTTATGAAACACCCCAAATAATCAGTTAAAGAGCAGGACAGTGGACATTTGCCTTTGCTTTAACTTCCTTTATCACTAACAACTCATATCAGATGTTTCCTACAGTTGTTTATAAGACAATGTAACAACAGGGTGGAATTTTGGCTGGTTTCATGTCCAAATCTCTTACAGATAAGTAATGCTTCTGAAGAAATTTCCTCTATGAATTACTGTAATACAGTCATGTGAAAAAGACTATGCAAAGTCCTGTGGAAAACACTACACCATATGATTTAATAGGTTGTAAAATCACCTTTAGCAGCAATAACTTAAAGTAATGGTTTTCTATAAGACTTAATCAGTTTTTCACATTGTTATGATGAAATCTTGTCCCACTCTTCTCTGTCACGTTTCTTCACTTCATTGAGGTTTGTTCATGTGCAGCTTTCTTTAAGTCCCACCATAGTAATTTACTTGGGTTGAGATCTGGACTTTCACGGAGCCTGTTATGGCCCTTCTAGGGGTGGCCAGACCATAACACAAGGGCGAGCCATCCCCGTCTGACCCCAAGCAGCACACCACACAAACAAGTACAATTTAGTGATGGTTTATTTACAGTGAGTAAAGTGAGGGAGGGAATTACAACTTCGGGGTGGACATAACGCCAAAACAACAAACAAAAGGAGCCTATCTCATAGGTATATCACTAGCCTAATTAAATGAATTAAATCAAATGACAATATCTTACCTCCTTAACTAACAAAACAGGAGAAAACCGTAATTAAACAAAAAGAGGGCAGTCCACCCCTACGTGCTCCTCAGTATGACACATGGTGCTGACAGCTTACACATAAGACGTTTGCCGTTTGGGGTGAGCCGAGGATGAATCGCTGGTCGTCTCAGGCGGCGTCATCATATAGGCCGTCTCTCGGTTGTTAGCCAATCACCACGGTCCGTCTCTTAGATCCACCAACCGCGGAGAGGCATCTGCACACTTAAATTAACATATAACAGCAGTCGTAACACGACTAAAGAATGCTACAGGCGATCCAGGAGAGAAGGAGGACAACTGCAAAAACCCTTAGTGATCCCTTATGTGTCAGGGATATCGGGACAGCTAACACGCAAAGATCCATTCTACCAGCGCATACAAAGTTATATAGTGTACGCTGTTAAATGCCATAGAATAGCAGAATTGGTAGGTCTACTACTGTGCTTGGCACAGATAAGAGCTATTTTAGTTTAAGCATTGTTTAAAAAAAAAAAAGAAAAAAGTTTGGTCTCACTCCCATTTCTTCTTATTGCATATTCAAGCTCTACTTGGAACCTTGTTAAGATCCAACCATGCACAATATGATTTTTTGCCATTTTTCAAATGGTCTTTAATTTTCAGTCAGGACTGTGTTTAGATAAAGATTGCTGTCTTTTTTCTTTTCTTTTTTTTATAACAATTCTTTCCATGTCTTTAAAAAACTTTGACCAGTGTATTTTATTTTTTCAAATTGAATATTTGACATATTTTCTAGTTTTTTGACCCTGCTAGATTATTGGTGTCCAGTTTAGGAATTACATAATGGCTTCATAATGCTCCCTAGAATATTATAACTGTGCACAACCACCGAGTTCAGGTGTAAGGTTTAGTCACACATCTTTTTTGTAAAGATGTACAAAAAATAATCCTCTTAGAGCCATGTCCTAAACACAGTAGAAAGCCCATTGTAGATGTTAGCTACTGTGAGTTTTTGTCAAAGGGCAGTACCCTGGTATTATGGCAATTTTTATTTTGTGGCATTGCGAAGCACAAAATTGTCCAGTCTTCTTGAGATTTCAAGATTGTGCCAAGGACAATCTGAACACAGCTGTGTGCTAGTATTTACATTAATGTTAAACCAAAGGTTTCATATTTGGATTCATCATTTTATTTTGAGTTCAGTTCTTATGTAATTTGGCATACCTTTTTAGATCTACCACTTTGTAAGAACAATCTGCACACTATTCCAAGTTTTCAGCTTTGTGAGAATCACCTTTGTGGTGTGAAAATTCTATTTTTATATTTGTCAAACTGTGTTATCGTTGATATTTTTAATGAATAACAAATTGTGTTTTATGACAGGCTGCAAGTAGCAAAGTGCCTAAAAATAATAGAAAAATATTTTTGCTGAGTTGTCTACTGAGTTTGGTGGCTTTCTGTTTGATCCTTGATTGTTCTATACGTCTATGGCTTAACAAACAAAAAGAAAACAAACTACAGAAGAAAAACCTTTCAGTGAACATGCTCAGATATAAGTGCACTGAAATCAGCGAAACAGCAGTTGGTGTCTAAAGAAAGTCATTGAAAGACATTACGAAATCCTGGAGAACTATTGCTGAAGACCACAAAAAAAAAAAAACTTACTCATTGGAAGTAATATATAAAGAAATGAGAGTGATGCAAGACCCTTGCGTAGTACTATATTGCAACATGACATCATTTATCAAAACTAAGCCAAAATGCAAAAGCAGGGTCTAAGAAATTTACACATAGGTACACACTGCGATTTAGCAGTTTGTAGATCCTGCTTTAGCAGCAATAACAGGATGTCATTGGGTGAATGCAAAGCATTCAACCTATAGTGTTCCTGTTTCTCCTTATTCTTTATCCTGCCTAGTTGCCAGTTTTTCGCAGATTAACTAGGCCCACAGTTTTCGTCCTATTTTCACCGTTCAACTTCTAAAACATTCTGCTATATCCGCTGACGGCCGCTATATCTTTTGGTAGTTATTACTGTGATACTTTTTGAGATAATAACGTTTTTATGATCGTTTTTTTCTGTATTCAAACCAATGGCCGTTCGTCAAAGTGCCGCAATTCCGAGTGCCAGTGAATGCATCAGATGGGTCTGCGTGTGTCCGTATGTACGTGCGCTTCGTGGTGACGTAGGCGCGTGCATGTTTCTATCATTGCCGAGTTAAGTTTTGTGACGAAGCTCTGTGCTACTACAGACTTCATAAGGTCTAAAGCTGCAATTTAAACACAGCCAAACTGTCACGTTTCGGTCTGTTGTCGCAGACATGTTTGGCATAAGTTCCTTAGAAGGCTGACTTTGTTGATAGACGTTTTAAATGTATTTCAGTCCGCTGTAGCATTAGCGCGCTAAATTAGCGCTGGGGGAGAGACTTTCTGCCGTGCATTTTCAGGCACTGTTTAGTTACAC
>VURO01009876.1:1432-19783 GCA_015108175.1 Pelvicachromis taeniatus
TGTACAGCAAGCTCATAGAACAAAGACTCCACTCTGCAGTATTCAGAGCACTGTTACAAATATTACAATGATTAAGAAACACAAGTTCCTCCCAAAGAAAACGAGATTATAAGAAGAAGGTGAGATGAAGGGACGGGTGAAGAAAATGATGAGACATGAAGACATAAAGCTACAATATAATTGTGTGTGTGTGTGTGTGTGTGTGTGTGTGTGTGTGTGTGTGTGTGTGTGTGTGTGTGTGTGTGTGTGTGTGTACAGGTCTGGAACTGGAAATGTGATTTTCAAAAAGATTGTACCTGAGCTCAAAAAGGTGATGTTACACAACATTTACTGAACATGAATACATGATAAAAAGATTCTGCATTCTGTTACTGCCATTTACATACACTGTCTATATGACATAGGTCCTACATATAGTACAGTACACATGGCAATACAAGACTATAAACAAGTTTCTTTCTTGCCTGCACTGCTGCAAGGCTCAAATAGCAATACTTTTTTTGTGTGTGGAATGCAAATTGCTGCAGCATCGGTTTGTGGAGTTAGTACAATTCTAACTAGCTTGAAAGCCAATATTTGGTATGACGACCTAACGTTCTTAGGAAAGGTTCCTTTTTAATTTCATTAAGTAGCTCCCCAGGCTTCTTGACAGACATTTCTAAATTCTTCTTTGG
This sequence comes from Pelvicachromis taeniatus, assembly GCA_015108175.1. NCBI lineage: Eukaryota > Metazoa > Chordata > Actinopteri > Cichliformes > Cichlidae > Pelvicachromis > Pelvicachromis taeniatus. The sequence goes on from VURO01009876.1 coordinate 2,107, forward strand.
ACTGCAGACACTCGCCTCTGAAATACTCCCTAAATATTGAAGAACAACAATTTAAACCAAAAATATCAAATTTGACTTCATTATTTTATAAACCCTGTTGCCACTAATTTTGAGTCTATGCCTTACAAAAGATTTACAAATGAAACTGAACGGTGAGCAGATCTTTGAGACTCAAATAAGTTTCAAGCTATCTTCAAAACAGAAAAAGGAAACAAATAAAGCACAGTGTGATACAGAAAATATAAATATTTATTGCAAGATTTGCATTATATGCAAATAATTACAAGATATGTAAGAAAGACTAGATTCTGCGTTTTTACGAGGGTTCGGGAGAGAAAGAGACACGATGAACTGGAGTCACGGAGTATTTACAGATATATACGAGGCTGAACGTGAATAAGGTTATCACAAAAAAAATGTCTCTGTTGTTCAAGCTTGTTCTTCAAGGTCAGCTCTCCTTTGCTAAGTTAGCTAGCGTTAGCTTTCAAAGTGCCCTTGAATTAAATGAAGAAGTCAGGCTCTCTGGCTTTGTGCGTTCACACAGTTGAACTGAAATGAACAAAGTACTGGATTGTCTTCTTTTCCAGCACAATGAAGACTTAGACCAGCACCTCAGGGTAAGGAGGTCACCAGGTTCATGAGAGGGTTGTCATATCCGTTGTCATGGTGAATCCCAAAGCACATGGCATTTCCAAAGAATCTCAAAACTCGTCCTCCAGGGCATGAAGCAGGCACGGAGGAGATCCAGGCCCCACACATCCAGAGGCCCCCAGAGCGCGACAGCCCAAAGAAATAGAGCCTGCAATCCAAACGCATCAACACAGAATATGGAGAATATGTAAGCCTAGGTACTGTAGCTGCACTAGCTAAACTCACCAAGATAACTCCAGCGCAGTTAGTCCTGGCATAAATGTTACCGAAGTCCCTCTTTCAGTGTGCAAAAGTGTTGTTTTACACTTTTGCTAAAGAGAAGATTGAATAATGTGTAACTATCAGGAATAAAGTATAAAAAAGTACATAACATTTTAAAACATAGTAACTCTATACTTTTTGAGCGCAGTATATAAATTGTATATCCATGTATTTAAATGACCTACTAAGGAGGAGTAGTGCTTTATAAATGATGAACAAAATATTAAATAGCGCTAATTTAATTCAATTCAATGCAGTTTTATTTATATAGTGCCAAGTCACAAAGCCAGTTCCCTCAAAGCGCTTTATATTGCATATTGTAAGCATTAATGCTTAATAGTGTATAGTGGTTAGAAAAAAAAAAGTTCTATTACAAAATAGTCACTGAAAAATGTTAACAGCTAATATTTTGAGATATGGAAACATACAAATGCACATCAGAACACATAAAACGATACATCAGTTAAGAATGTTAACAAAAACATTAATAAAAGGAGAATCTTTTGATGAGCATTCAAAGAGTTCAGTCGGGTCAAGTAATTAAAAGGCATAGATTAGCTTTATATATGAATTTCACACTATTCTCTATGGTAATCCTGTTTTTGCTTCATGCACAGCTACCTGGAAGTCAAAGGTGAGCAGACAAAGGATTCTTTCAGTATGCATGTAGCTTATACTTGCAGGAAAGCCAGATAATATTGGAGGGGCTTTCTTTGACAGTGTTTTCCTTAAGCATACTACTTTTATTTTATGCACTGCTCTTTAATAATATAGCATGTCCCCTGCTGTTTCTCCTGTCAGGGAAAGATAATTATCAGGGGAAAAGTGCCTGTTTAGGCTAATTGCCATTTTGTATGCACACGGAAATGAAATTGGTTAAATCACCCACCTATGAAGACTAAATTTGACGGTTAGGCAGACACATTTACTTATCTTTATGATGTCAGAACAAGTATTTCTTTGCAGTTGACTTTGGGTGAAAATAGTTTTAATTGTTTTTGTGGCACTTGAGAGACTACAGTGAAGTTTGTTAAACTGTAAAGACTAGCATGATAGTGCCTGGCAGGGTGGCCAGGCAAGAGTGGTCTGCTTGTGCTATTGGACAAACATTATATGTAATGTTGTGTAATATTGTGTACCACATATATAATCTGAAAGTGTAATTAAGGGATGCTCACTGGCTTATCACTTGAAGGAGAAGTTATAAGTTTCTGAGCATACCTCAATTTTTTCTCACTTTTGACTCTAATGACTCTAATTTACAAAATAAGCATTATGTGGTATTATTTGCAATTAATAAACTACTAGCTAGCAGTAAAACCGGTTGAGCCTGTTATAAACTCATTAGGAAAACGCCATAGAGAAATGAACCAGGGACAATCTTCCTATAGATTCTATATAGCCATATTTCTAGGCTAGTTTCGATTTAATATCTGTGAAAGTCAAAGCTTCAATCATTGAACTGCTGCAGTGGCACATTTGTTTATCCATATATCAAATGCATCTGTTATGTTGTTCCCTGTGACACTGCAAGAAAATTGGTGTTAGATATACAGATGATCTGAGAACATCAGCCTTATTATAATGTTTCATTCACAAAATAAAATTATGATATCAGAGTGTGCATCCTACCCTGCCTCCCTTTTGCTTTAAATGCAGCGGCAGTACTCAACGTACATGGAATCCACAAATCTGTCTAAACCTGATACCTCATGACTTAGTCCTCCATCTTCCCCGTAAATGTTCAGTGTGGTTTAGATTAAGTGATCAAGCAGGAAACTCATTGAGAGTCAGAACTCTTTGGTCTTTAAGTAGTTCTGTAGCAGTTTGGACGTGCGATTGGGCTCATTATCGTAGTGTGGTCTCACTCTTTCTGTCCTTCTCCACAAAGGTGCAAGCAGAGGTATTACGCATTGGATTCAACAAATCCAACCACCCCCCACTTGAATCTTTCTCTCTAGTCATGCCCAAAGGATGACAGAGCGCCACTTCTCTTCGAGTACCACTTTTAACATTTCATCGTAGTTCTGATGCCATGCCAAAGGCATGCTGGGACGCAGACAGTGTACATTGTGCTTTTCAAGTGAGTCGTATCACCACTGGATAGGGCTCCACTAGGAGGCCTGTATGAGCACAATAAAAAAAGAAAAACACCTCAGCACATAAAAGCACATAAATCTGCACATCTAACAACATCAAAACACATGACAAGCAACTGGGGTGGGAGGGGGGAGTAACAGATGACACGTAAGCCCGCGTAGACTGGATAAGTGTAACTTAACCAAATGTAGAGCAGAAATAGAGGCAAGCAGTTTTTCTTAAATTGTAATTCTTATGTTGATACAAATGAATCGTTTGATTGGTGCTCAGAATCATCTTAAACCAAGCAAGAGAAAACAACAACAATTTGTATTAGAGGGCAAAATCCCTGAAACTGTGGTAAGGACACGTTATGGTCGAATGAGTGATGATCAGTCTTATTCATGGCCACATTAAGACGTTGGTTTTACATTGATTGTATCTCAGCTATTGGATATTGGATACTAATGGCATGATGTTCTTGCTCTGTTCATTTTTGTTATGGAAATTGAGAACCACAGCAATGAGCCAGTGTAACTTTTACCAAACATCCAGTCGGTTAGATTGATGCCACTCATTTCTTGTACTTCAGAACCGCTTGTCCCAAGAGGTCAGTTGATAAACATTATGGCATTCTGGCTGAATGCGTTGCTGGTTTTTCTAGTACTAAGTAAAACCAAGATTTAGGTATATAGTCTTTAATTACAGAAGAAACACAATATGAACGAATGTTTTTTATTGCCTCTCTATGTGGGATGGATGTCCCACAACATCCCATTTGTTTAGACAGTCCTCCAATTTCACACAAACCGCTCCGTTATAATAGGATGAATCACTCGAACTACACAGTCTCTTTGAGTTTGAGGCCCTGCTGGACAGATAAATCACTAAAGAACAAATAGGACAGAAACATTATGCTATGGTGATAAGGTAGCAGCTCAAAAGCTCTGTGCTGTATAATCTTCAGGCCAGAAGAAAATCTCTTTTTCTATTATTATAACTGTTTCAGCATTTCACTTCTCGATCTCTGACTCTGATTGCACGCCTGTTTGCGCATATTTTGTATCTTTCAGCTGTATGTGCGTGTGCGTGTGTGCGCGCATACAGGTTTGTGTTTCAATGCAATAAATCCAGCATTCATTGATGTCAGCAGTGGCTACCCTTTTACTCATGCAAACAGCCTGACTTTCAATGCTCCAATGCTTTGAAGTGGAGCAGCAAAATCGTCATTATTTTTATTGAATGATTTTGCCGAGTTTTCGGACTGCAAAATTAAACCTGCTAGGTTATTATTTACGCATGTCCATGGTAGACATGAAGATGCATATTTGTGAGCAAGTGCGGGTGGTGTACTTGCATGTGAGTGGATCAACAGTCTAACGACAATACTTGGGACTGTGTGGGGAACCAGGGGGACTCAAAATACAGGAACATGTGCATAAGTTGGCTTTGGCAAGCTTTAGTTTATATAATATTTTCTCACAAAAAACACAACCCAATGCCCAATGTGAGTATGTACATGAATTCTGTGGAGCTCAGACTTCACACTGAGGCAAGTGTAGGTCTGGTGCTCAACGAACAGGGAACTGTGAGACACAGATCCATGCCATTTATGTCATACCTCGCTGAAGTAGGGCAGCTTGGCTACTTCTTACAAAATATTTATTAGGACCTGCAGTGACGCTCCTCTCTGGCAACATTTTGGAAAATAAGCAGCTTCCCAAATCCACAGGACCGACCTTCAAAAGGCTTCAATCAGCCCCATACTGAAAACACTGAACAGCTTTATCAGTGAAAAAAAACCCAAACGAGCTCAAAACACGTGATACAGAAAGACTGAGTTTAAAACAAACACTTGGGCGTTACTTTTTTAAAGTGTGTACTGTTGCCTTCTGCAAGTTACTGAGCTCTCTACAAATGCAGTGTCAAACAGGAGTTTGATGCTACAAAAACTACAAGCAGTGAGGTTGCATTTATTGGCCAATCAAATTAAAAAAGAGAAGACAAAAGCAAGTGGTAAAAATCACATCGCTGTCAAACGAAGAAGCATGTATTTAAACATCCATCAAAGTTTACGCTTTTCAGGCTTCCGTACTTATGTGCAAACATTTTTAGCGGTTTTAGCTAGTGCCAAATCATCCATTTATTTGAATGGCAGGTTAATTGGATGAGGGACTGCCAGAGACAGACAGATGTGTTCTATTAAACAGTCCTTGAGGATGTTGGCAACATTGAGTTATACTGAATGTTTCAGGAATTTCACAATGTGGGTTTTTGGATCATCATCATCATCATCATCCTTTAAGGTTTCTTAAATAAGATAGATGCACTAAAGTGGATTGTAATCTAGGCTTGTTTCTGCTTTGACTTTCTATTATACCAACTTTGCCATACAGAATTCCCCTTTTTTTTCTAAAGGATTCTATAAGTGCCATCATTAAACTGCATACGGCCTGCAACATACATACTCTAGTTCTCTGGACAGCAGCGACTTCCATGGTGCACTATTTTTTGACTCTCTGCTCACTGTGTAACCTTCCCAGGTGGCTCAATCAGTTTGTGCTGCAATGTGTTTATGGCATCCTTTGGGATGCCATAAACAAGGTGGCACTGCAGCTGAGCAGCCTAATTTTCTGTGCGTGTGTCAGCAAGTTCTCAATCATCATTCATTAAAAAAGCAGAATAAAATTAATTGAACACATTTTCCCCTCAATCATCCCCTGCCATTACTGTGGGAAAGTCAGGAAGAGGATGAGGTCATTTCCTTTGCGGCGATTCTCAAAATCTGCAAAACAGACCAATCCTTATCACTTCACTGACCAAACTACTGCAGTATCTTAAGAAGAAGAAAGAAGAAGAGGAAACTAAGCATTTGTATAGCGCTTTTCTTAGTCATTAAGGACCCAAAGCGCTTTACACTACATTCAGTCATTCACACACTGGCGATGGCAAGCTACATTGTAGCCACAGCTGCCCTGGGGCACACTGACAGAGGCTTTTTAGTGCGTTAGCACTAAAAAGTGCTAACGCATAGAAACAAAGAAACATTGTGTTGAGACTTGATTACATTCAACTGGGCCATTATGTCTATATGGGTAAGACATGAACAGGAGCAAACTAAGCAAGCAGCCAATGTCTAATGAAACTTTATCAGCAAAGTCTTGGATACAGAACCAAACTCAGATGTTGGAGTATGAGGGAAAAGAAATGAATAAAGAGTGAAAGAGTGAAAAAAATAAAAATAGAGAGATGATAAACAGCAAGATGACAAACTAGAGAGTAGACGAAAGGAAAGGCATTCAATAGTGTGATATAATTGCATAGTAAGTAATGAGAGGAAAGTAGGGAACAAGTCCTCTGTGGGTCATGAGAGGTCCACCAACAGCCTGAGTAACCTAAGTAGAGCATGGTTCAGGGTCACATGATCTAACTATAAGCTTTCTCATTCTGCTTTCAAAAACTCTGGGAACCACAAATAAGCCAGTATTTTCAGAAGAGAGTGCTCTACCAGAATTATATGGCACAGTGACATCCTGACGATATGTTATGTCATGATCATTTAAGACACTGGGCGTGGTTGAATAGTCAGATTTACTTAGTAAGATTCCTAACTGAGTGAAATGACCCAGAAGTATCCGGACGGCACTCATGATCAGAGCTCGCTGAATTCTATAAATCCTAAAGTAAAGTGTTTCAGTGTCACTGGATCATCTTCTATGAAACGAAAAGAGGTACCAGTTCATAGCAATGCTTTCCGAAACATTTGCGAAAACGCTCAACAGTAACTGACAAAGTGGCACAGATCATGGAAATGTTCATTCATTTTTTCTATTTCATGCCGTAACTAAAATACTCACAATTTTCAACAACACTTTACTTCGGGTCGACTAGGATAAGCCCTATGGTACTAAGTGATGAATGGAGTGAGGTATACTTGGTTCTCAGAAAGCCTTTACAAATAGTTGCATTGGATCATCTCTCAAGCAAGAAATAAGAAAATAAGAGTCTTTTTTTTTTTTACTTTTATAACTTCCATATTTTATTTATTTATTTTTCAAGAATGTAATGTAATATTTTTCAGTGGTGGCTCTCCTTTATATGATCTGAATAAAATAACATGACATGAGGGGGCTGTGTGCAGGCATGAAAAGGACCCAAATACGAACTCACAGAGATGGAAAGTAAACTCCAAAGAACACAGCTTTATTCCTGGCGAGGCGATACAAAGAACAAAACTAACCTGGGAAAGTCTAGGAACCAATCACACGGAGCGACACACAGCCATGAGGGAGGACACGACGCGGAACGGAGACGCTGACATAAATACACAGAGGGATACGGGGCACAGAGGAAACACCTGGGAAGCACGGCTGGCGCAAGTTACACGGACGAGACGGGGAAGAGCGAACACAACATGGCGCACGCTGACGGGAGACTATCAAAGTAGAACAGGAAGTACACAAAAACAGAGACTGGAGGGAGAGAAAGAACACTGAGGAGCACGGGCGAGAGAGAGAGGACGTGACGAGCTGGGGAACACAGATAAACATGGTGGAATAAAACACCAGGAGGGGAAACAAGAAGTCAAACAATGTAAAAACAGTGACACGCAGAGTGAGACACAGAGGGCAAAGACACAAGGGGAGCCTAGATGTACAAAGGTTAACATAGAATAAACTCAGGATACCACTAAGAATAATAAACCATGGTACAACGGGTCATAAAAACACAAGGATCACAAAATGCTGGCCCCAGAACCATGACAGCTAGATGCACATTTTGTAGTGCACTACCTGGAAAATGTGATTATAACATCCGGGACATTTATTAAGGAATCAAGTGGAAGAGCAATTTGCTTCTCTGAGCATCGTGCTTCTCATTTCCCAGATCCTTATGAGTTTTCGTTCACCTGCTCTTGACCTCTTGTAGTTCCCGTCAGTACTCCCACTCAAGTGTTGTGAATCTGTGATCTGAAGATAATCAAATCCTAAACAACAGCTTTTCACTCCCATAATGAAAACATTTCGTACAGACCACGAGGGGTCATGATCAGGAGCCACTGCGATGTTTAGATTGTAGTTTAGTCTTTAAAATGTTTGGTTCAGGTTGTTCGGGTTACGGAGCGATTTGGATTGTTGCCACTAAAAAAGGAAACCTTGTGAACATTTTTTTTTTATTGGACATAAACACTGGCACTCGATGTGATTGTTAAGAAGGTGGGAGCCTGGCTAGGGAGGCAAATTTATCTTCATGGCTTCATATAGCATGTACAAGTTTCTATAGTAGCACTGAATGTTAAAATCGTCTGTAAATAGCAAGGCTCATTGTCCACATGGGCAAAATTTCTAATGGCACTGGGCTGATTAAAAGACTGCCCAAAGGCATTAAACTGTAACAACAAGCTTTGTTACATTTTTGGCCAGAAAGAACAAAGCCCACTTTGTAAATTTACCAGACCCCGGCCTCTGTTCTCCACTGGCATGTGCACAATTGCCACTTTAGTCATCCTTTGAGACCTCCTGCAGGTCTTTTAGGGGCTCAACACACAGAAGTGATGCCAGAGAGTAAAGGCAGCCAGTTCATTTGCAGCCAGGATTTTAGACTCAAAGGACGTTTGCATCAACCACTACCATTTTATGGCTTCGCTGTAACCTTGCCCCTATTTTCTGTTCTATTTCCACATTCCCCTGCAGATTCCCAAACATCCTGATTGGATTTGTCTTATCTATTAACCACCAGCTATATAGAGAAGAATCTGTGGTTCTGTCCATAGGCTCTAAAGCTTCTCTAACATAGTGGTAACCTAACCTAACCTTTTTTTTTTTGATGTCAAGACTTGGAAGAACATTTTAATATTAACAATTAATAATAATTAATTTAAATAATAAAGTTAGAGTTCAGGTTGAGGTCACCACTGATGATGACTCAGTCCTCAGAGGGCTAAGAGGTCCCTTGGTCAAGGCGTGACATTCTCCTATGTCGTTAAGATAGATTGTCATCATGATCTCTTAAATATAAGTTAATTTTAACACTGACTCAGTTTCCGACCCAATAATACCTGAATCGAACCTTAATACGTAGGCCAATCCTAACCTAAAAATGATCACTACTACTATTTTAGTTTGTTTGTTTTTCGGCCTGATTAGGATCTTCATCGTGGAAATTGTGGTATATCACAAATGTACCTGGAACGTCGGCTTGTCCCTAGTGTATCACACTCTAAGTAGGTCCTTACTGTAGTGGTAAGAAAAATGTTATAATGCCAGTACAAAGATGAAACTGCGGGCCTCGTGCTTTGGTCAGAAATTACACCATTGCATGCTGACAGCTGCTGGGGAGCCTTCTGAGACAAACTCCAAGAAAACCTCTAACTGATCCCCTTCACAGCACCCCAAACAGGCCTTTAGAACTCTGTTGGAATTGCATCAATAGTGGGAGCAGGGCCTGGGGACAGATGCAGTATTACTCTTGTGAGCTCCTGCAGGGTGAGAGGTCTGTCAAGTGCCTCCCTCTGCTCAGGCCTAAGTCTGGGCAGTCACTGAAACAAATTCTCAGCACACCAGCTGTCACTATATAACATAGCATGCAAGTCATTTGCCAAATTTCTCATCAGCGCCTGACATTAAAGCTTTAAATGGCAGTCTCAAATGTAAAAGTTGTTTAAACAGAGAGCACAAGGTAAAAGGAAAGAGCCAAATGACACTTCATGCTTTTGAAAGAGTACTCGCAACTCTGGAGACATTTTTCCCTTTAAAGTGAAAGATCTATCGGATCTAACTCGCTTGACAACAAGCCCTTATCTATTCCCAACCTTACTGCCCTGCCTTTTACATGCATCCACATTGTTTAGCTTTTTTTTTTTTTTAAATTATTTTTACACCTTTTAACTGTTCAAAACAAACATGACAAAAAAAAAAGCTTGTGAAGTTTTCTTTGTTTTTTTTATTTACAGCTGGGACTGGGGTGGGGAATTTAAACTGTTATTATTACAAATGTCTTCTAATTCAGTGAGATTCTCCTTTTACCGTGCATGCACTGCTCTTATGAGATATTCAGACTATGAAGAGAACCTTCAGCTTGATCCTTTTAAGGTGGGCTAATGAGGATTTGAAGATGCACAGTAAAATAAAGGCGCACCACATCACAGTCAAGTAAAATTTCTTAAAGGTCTTTTGCATTTCTGTTTTCACTTTCTCGCAATCTGCAAGTCATTCTTTGGAAAACATCTTTTTGGACATCCACATTAAGTCAAGACAATGGCTTTCTTGTCATGTCAACTATACAAAGATAATGCACTATATTGTGTAACTAAACAATGTTCCTACAGGACTATGGTGCTATATACTCAGCTATACAGAAGCATCTATACAGCCCATTAAAGCCCTGATAGACTGGTGTAATGTATACTTGCACAAATTTACATCACACTTTGCTGCATTTTACTCAGTACATTGTACATTACACGCGTTTGAAAACAATGGGTTTCGGAGGCCAGTGCATGTGGCGTCCTGCATGAAATGGCCTTCACTCTACTGTACATTGAAGCAGGACTGCTTGAATCCTGAGGTCATGAGAGCAGGAGCACAATCCAAGGGTACAGCACCATCTCCTCTTCAGCCGAGTGCATTCCAGTGTAGTGGACCATGCTCTCACCAAAGCAAAGGCTTAGAAAAAACACACACACCCAAACACACACACACACTGATAAAAGAGGGGTAGTGATAATGGTGGAGGCTTAAGAGCTTCAAATTGCCCAAAATGGAAAGTGTGCTCCCTGCAGGAGATTGAGAGATAGAGAGGGAACCATGGGTCTGCTATTTTTGGTCTTCTAGGGGGATCTAAATCTGTGGCTGGATGGAAGAAAAGCCTCATGGGTAATGACCCTAAAAGCCCACATCAAAAAGAGACACCCACAGTTTTTTCCTGATCTCCACGGTGGTGACTGGAATCAGGTGTGATAGAAAAGCAGAAAACTGAAAACAAAAAGCAGCGAATGACAGAGACGTATTTTATCACTGTTTTTAGCCAAAACTCCAAATCATAAAGGTCAAGTCAACACAGATAAGGCTATTCATCCATAATCTGTCAGAATAAAAACTAATCAAAAGGCAAGTTACAATCATCTCTCAGTTCAAAGCTTGAAACTTGGTGTACTGTTTGTATGCAAATGAACTTTGTAACGCTCACTTCGACGACTGATGATTATTTAAATCATTAAGTGATTAAATGAATGTCTTAATACGCCCTTCTCAGAGCAACATTTAATTAATAAAATGACAACAGTGTTAGATTAATTAGACTTCAGTGTAAAACAGACTATAAATCAATGTGGAATACAAAAGAAACGACCGACCTGGTGACATAGGAACTTTTTTCTGTTTTGCCATTCTTCATCATCATACCACCATTTATTGTTATTTTTGAGATTTTTTTTTTTTTAACCACATTACCATTAATAACTGTCAGTCACAAAGAAGTTACCCACTTCAATACTATTGGAAACTCATGCAAGGTACCAACTGTGATATTCATTAAACTGCAGTATCAGCTTCATATCACATTCACACCCGTAATAGTTACCAAAGCTGTCTTCTAAGACTTTTTCCCTCTCTGTTCTGCTTATTACTCTCAAAAGAAATTAAAATACCGAAATATAATTTAATGGGTATAAACAGCTTCCCACTGGAGCTGTGGCCTCTAACGGACAGAGAATGCTTATTTGGATCCTTGTAGTTTATAGTTAAGCCCAACAATTTTGTACCTTCATGTAGATTTCCAAAATGTACATACGGCTAACAGAACCACCAATGAACCTAACATGCACCCATAGAAAATCCATTCAGCACAGGTAGAACAAAAGGCCCCTAAGCTGGGAGGCAACAGCGTTAACCTCTGCACCGCTGTGCCGTTGATATAGAAGACAAACGTAGCATGAAACTAGTTCCCTCATAATAAGTCACAATGCCAAATGTTTGGCTACAGCACTATTTTTTGACTCTATCTGACATTAAGAAATAGATGATTAATCCTTAAATAATATCCATCTAATATAAAGGAATAGAGAGAAAACACTTTGGTTATCTTTGGACAAAGACATGAAAACACACCAGCTGTTAGAAAAAAGCGTTTTATTAGACATGTAACTGGCAAGATCTAGTTGACTGATTATGTAACTGTGTATAACTATTAAACCCTAACCACCAACTGTCCTCACTGCAATATCATAAATAAATCTCTACCACTACCAGTTATAATTATGGATGATAATTCAACATTAATTAACACTTAGAGCACAAAAGTAGCCTGTGCATTCAAAGCAATGCCAGGAAACGTTGCATGTGTTTCCCACATGAAGGGGCATGGGCTCTGAGGTGTCTTTAGAAATGTACTGAAGCTAGATTACCAGAAGGAAAAGCCATACAGGCAACTCCACATATAAAGACCCCACAGGGCAACAGTGGGGCCTTTAAATGTGGAGCAACAGCGCTAACCCCTGCACCACTGTGCTGTGCATCGGTTATGAATCTCATATCTGTGTCTGGGCGCCATCTCTCAAGACACCTCCCGACCTCTTTATGACCTCTGTTCTGTTTGTGTACCATCTATGATCACTCCTGTGCTGTTCTGCTATTTCACTGTTTCTCCCCCATGACCATTCAAAGAAATCCAGGTACCTGTCTCTATGGGAACCTGGACAAAGGTAGTTAGAACACACACAGAACAGCTTCAGGGTTCCTTTTGAACTCTCACAGCTGCTCCATATAAAAATCATGCACAAACATGACATATGCAGTTTCACAAGTTTAAGATTCCCCAAATAACTTTGCACAATGTGACCTGATTTTTCCTGCAGTTTTCATCTGTGATGATGACTCAGATTTGAATAACGTGTATAAAATGTAACCAGGAAACTCAAAAAAATAATCGTTTTAACTGCTACACATTGAAAACTATTGACATTTTTTTAATTATTTTTTTCCCAAAAATGGTCTTCAAAACATCGGGTGAATGTAGGGATTAGGGTTACATCCTATGATGGCTGAGGGACAAATATATTCTGACTGAATTGGTTTGGAGACAGAGAGTTGGGACGATGGCTCAGGCCTCAGAGGGTTAATGGGAAAACAAGTCTGTTTCCCAAGTTCTTAAAAAGTTGAGAGCCAGGAGATGCACTCTCATTTGATTGACTGGATGGTGAAAAGGCTTTCATTTCAGCTTCCATTCAAATGTCAGAGGATGTGACTCCTTTTCAGCTAATCCTCCTTTCTGGGTTTATGTGTATTTGACAATTCAGAAAAAGTCACATTGATGGCCCCTTTTAACCAAAATAAGTCTGCCATGTCATTCCCACCTCAGTGACATTCATACAGGTTTAATTACATCGCTGGGGCTTTAAATGATATGAAATGCCAAATGGGGACTAATATTCGGCCTAGACACTCTATGTGACAAATTAAAGTGTTCGTGTTTTTATTCACATTGGATCAGCAGATGTGAGCTGCATGATGATCAAGGCAACCTCTTTCACTGAAGTTGCTGGAAGCTAATGTGCCCCTTCAATAACAACATGCATTTCAAATGTGAAAAGCATCAAGGTGAGAGGAGGAGCAGTCGCTGCCTAACAGCCGTGCTGAATTAGTTGTCTTCATTTTCACTCAACAGTTGTATTATGTTGCATATAAAAACTACTAATATGTGATGGCTGCACAAAACCAGTAGACTGGTGCAAAATCTCAGTGCAGCCTACTGGTGCTGAAATGCCCAGCGACACTTTGGAAGTTTATTATTGCAGTATCACAGATTACTTAACAGACCTCTTTCTGGACAATGATCCTACAAATTGGTTGCAGCAGGTGGTAAAGATTCTCATTTTCCCATAGTTAGCATGTAGCTACTAGCCTGCTGTTGATATATATTTCCAGTTTTTGGTTGTTCTTTTTGGGAAGGAAGACAAGAAATTAAAAGTCAGGAAATTCAAATTTCGGGATCAAATGAATGTAAAACTGTGAATACACTGTGTAATTTTTTGACAGTGAAGAAGAATGACAACAATGTAGAACATGGGCATCAGTTTCTGTCAGTAATCTTCTCTGTCTTCTTACTGCTGATAAGTTTATAATAATCTGAAAAGGAATGTTTAAATTTGAAATTCTTCTAAACATGACCTATCATTTCCTCTGTTCACGTGGCTTAGGTGCTGTGAAAGTATACTAAGACACTGCCTTTGCCTAACTCTTATCCTTCTAAGACCCGAACTCGTTCATGGCATGCATTTTTAATTTCTCTTTGCTATTTGGGCTGATTGGAACCTGACGAATGTAAAAACAAAGAATTATCAGATTTCTTTGAGATTTCAAATGAGATCCACATATGAGGACATTCTTTTTAATTTTCGATTGAACAGTGGCAGTATAATGTCCCCGTAAGAGGATATCAGGCCCTAGTAGAGCAAAATGTTGTATTTTGGTTTAGGCAACCCAAAATGTGATGTCCACATATGTGGATGCCAGGTCATAGGAGGTTAAAAGAACAGAGAAAGAAATGCTATCTTCCATGACCTTCCTCTCACTTGTTTGCTTTCTCCCGTTGTCCCATCTCTTAAATTTGATGCTGTTGCTGGCTTTAGAACATACGAAGCATAACACGTTTACATTGCCTTCTACAGTGCTCATGTCAAAGGTCAAACATTTGCTTGTGTCAGAAGGTAAAAAGTAATGAAAGACAATATTTGGGCCAAGTTACCTCTGGCATTAAGTAGCGTACATCTAGCAAGCAGCTAAATCAGTAAACTGAGCTTTCTCCAGCAGCAGCTTTGAGCTTCTGTAATGAAAACGTTCAAGTGGTCTGGGCAACTAATAATAATGCACAATATATTTACAGTACTTGAAATGTAAAATCTGCTGGTTTCCACACATAGCAGGAATTCATGGGAGAGACTCACTGTGGTTTAAAGTGGATATTGCATTGTGTACCTGTGTTATGAGCATTTTTCTAACATGGCAATAAAAGCGTATTTTACAGTATTTCCTAATTATAATGAAAAGGATAAAAAACTTAAAGTGATCTTCTTCATTTATTCCAATATTTACTTGGATAATAATTCTTAAAAAACACATTTTTCAGTGTGATTGTGTTACTCCAGCTGAAGAATGAAGCACAAAAAACAAGAAGAAGCAAAGTAGAAAAACAGAACAACAAAGAGTGAGGTGGAATAGACACAGAGTGTTATAGTGGCTGGTGATGGAACGTGTGTTATTTGTGTTATTTAGCTGTCTCCTAAACTGAAGAAACCCCGTCCAGATTTGGAACAAGCACAAACACACACACAAACACACACACACACACACCCACACAAAGACCTCAAAACACCTGCCAAATCATGGAAGAGGAAAAATGTGACTAATTACATCTCTTTCCAAGCCATTGAAAGAGTAAATACCAAAGAAGAGACATGCATATTCATAGCAGGGCACAGCGGGATTGACTTGGCTGTTGAAAATCCTCCAGAATGAGCTTCTGAAGCGAGGAGAGAGGAAGCTTTTGACACAACAAATTGATGATTATTAGAGCGACAGACAGGGAGACAGACATGGATCAACAGACAGATTCAGAGAAGCAGCACGAGTGCCACAAAGAAAGCTGCCTGCTGGTTTCTGCGGGATGATGCTACACTTTAAATATCACACGTGAGCTTTTTGATTTGGTTTAATAGGCTGTGTAACCGTGAAACTTTGGCACCATAATTAGCATACCGCTGTATTTTTAAATAATTTCAACAATAAAAACAGCAAAATTGAAACGAGCTTGTACCCTGCTGTTAAAGGACATGAAGGCGCACAGTCTTTCCCACAGCCTGAGCATTTATTTATGGGTTGAACCTTCAGTAAGTGTAAGATTGATCTGAAATTGTATTTTAAATCCTGCAAAAACTTCATTCTTAGTGTAAAAACACTAGTTTTGTAAGTTTTGTGAGGTGTTCATGTAGGTGTAATGGCTTATAGGTAGCTAGGTGGGCAGTTGGTTATGTAACATTGGTTGTGCAATTTTCCCATTTGCCAGGTGGGTTTTCAACATCACGTCAGACTAGAAGACCAATCAGTGGAAAAGCATGGCAATCCAAAGTAATAATAAAGTAGTGCAATAATGTTAACGACAGCTCGTTTTCAGGATTCCCCTGTTAGTGTGACGACAGCTATGAACCCACACAGATTTGAATGAAATTAAAAACTCTGCAACAAAACTGCAAAACACAAATTACAGTCTGCTTTGATTAGTCTTTGTCTGCCTTTTTGTTATTGTATCAACAACGTTTTCATTGTGTGATCCTGACTTTTTCCAATTTCTGCAGTTTTCCTTTTATTGAAAGGAATGAAACAAATGGTGGCAGAAACGATATTTATGCTGTGTGTAAAATGCCCCCTTGTCTTTTGCTTCACCTGTCGGCGTGTCATGAAAATAATTACATTCTGATTTTGCCGACAAAGTGGAGGGGCAAGAAGAAGGGCAAGAAGAGGGCCGTCTGAAGAAGTTCAGACAACCTAGGTGAAAGGAAAAAAAGAAATTAAGGGACTAAATTACCCTGCTCAGGATAGGGTTACCAGGGCTCCACCCTAGAGCCAGGCCTAGGGAAGGGCTTGAGAAACAGTCTAGTCACCTTAGCCAGTGGGGCTTGGAGCAGCCTGAAAAGGAGACATGGGCCTGCCTTCCTGTAGGCCTAGCACCCGAAGGACCTAGCACCACCCAAGTGGTGTTCTGTTATTAGACTTCCAACATAAGGGTGTCTATAAGTGTACATGGCATCAGGGCACATTAGGTTGCAGGTCAGTTATTGATTTTTTATTCATATGTGCAACTAGTCAGTGTTCAGAACATAAGGGGATGCACTGTTAACCACTTATCACCTCTCTGGCAAAATAGCAATCTGAGCGATGCTGTGGATGTTGACTTTGTTTTCCCAGTGTTTCCAAACCACTTGCTTACAGGGAGTCATATGATTGTTGGTATTTTCTCTGTTGTATTATTTTAGGGTCTACCTTAGAATATAAAGCGCCTTGAGGCAACTGTATAAATAAAACTGAATTGAATTAAACACCAAATGGACCATGTTTCGCACCTACATTGTTGACGCTGTTGCAGGGACCTTTGGCTGCAAGGTGGTTAGCATTTGTTGTGGTCATAACCCCAAGACCAGGTGGTGGACATCAGAGGTGAAGGGAGCCATGAAGCTGAATAAGGAGCGCTATTAGGCTTGGTTAGGCTGTGGGACTTCTGAGGTAGCTGGCAGGTACCAGCGGGCCAAGC
The DNA here is from genome assembly GCA_015108175.1 of Pelvicachromis taeniatus. Lineage (NCBI taxonomy): Eukaryota > Metazoa > Chordata > Actinopteri > Cichliformes > Cichlidae > Pelvicachromis > Pelvicachromis taeniatus. Next base: position 19,399 of record VURO01009876.1, read on the forward strand.
AGAGTGCAGCTGCGGTTTGGGGAAGGCCTCGAAGGGGACTGGCGACGGCTCCCGGGACTGGCAGATCCCCATGTACCAAGTAGATGTGAAGAAGTTAATGAATTGAAAAGAGGCGGGAGGGTGGGGCACGTAAATGAGAATGAACAGCTTGTAGAACTGGGGGAACCTATATAAATGAGGACCGGAAGGAGTGTGTTGGAGGCGTGGTCTACTCCAGCGTAATGGAAAGGTGAGTTGTTCCTGTAGTGCAGGGGTCATCAACTATATTTGTCAGAGGGCCAGAGTTTTACCAGACAGTCTGCTTGGGGGCCAGACCCCCAAGGAGAAAATCAAATAAAAATCTAATTTTGGCTTAACATTATGTTTAATGTTTATACTTCTTCCA
>VURO01009890.1:3455-17512 GCA_015108175.1 Pelvicachromis taeniatus
CTGTAGGTGGTGGAGCCAATGCAAAACCTTCCATGAATACAAATGCTTTGAACCTGACTGACCCAGTCGAGATTGTGACTGTGTGTGTGTGTGTGTGTGTGTGTGTGTGTGTGTGTGTGTGTGTGTGTGTGTGTGTGTGTGTGTGTGTGTGTGTGTGTGTGTGTGTGTGTGTGTGTGTGTGTGTGCTTTTATTTTAGCTATAATCGTATGTTTTCACTGCGCAGGGTAATCAAGAAAACCATGGAAAAAGTGAAGTTGTGTACACTTGCTTCTGTCTGATAGCTCCAGTAACTGTGCCTGTAACACCAGATTTCTGGCAGCTCATTCATCTTCAGCCAATTACATCAAACACTACTTCGACAAGCTAAAACTCCTATAATTAGTCTACAGATAATGTGTTTGGACGTTTTACCTTGCCGACATATTGATGGTCATTTCCTGTATATTCCTCCAGCAGAAAGAATTGATTCCACATCCATCCACGTTTGGACCGCTGAAGAATCTTACCATCACTCTCTGGCATCCCAAACAGATTCCCAATATTCCCAGGCGCAAAAGGAAGGGCAATAGTGGGCCACAGGATAGAGAGCATGAGGAGGAACAGAACTTGATTGGTTATCATGGTATCCAATCAGCTGGAAAATGTCCTGAATGACTTCCAAATTATGGTGATAAGCTTCTGAGAGGATCAGCACTGGAAGGTGGTGTCATCAGAACAGACATTGTATTCCTTTCTTTGATCCCCTTTAGATCCCTGTGAAAAGAGGAAACTGTATTCAAGAAAAAGACCATGATACCTATCTATTGCTTTGACAGTAGACAATTAAAAGACTCAAAGAGCATGCACATTACAATAGGGCAACACTTGTGAAAACAGCAGCTTTGCAAAAAGTCATTATACTCTGTGTACAATGACTTTTCCATCAGATTCCCTTCACATTTTTACTTTACAAGGCCAAGAGCTGCGCTAGTTATTCAGTCACCTTAAAAGCTTCAAAGCCACAATTTAATGTTGAGGCTTGTCTAAGATAGATTCATATAGTGTCATCATAAAAGAGTATATATGTTTTTCTAGTCAAATTGAACTTATCTAATGATAAAAATAGAGATGAAGCTAACACGGTGGAACTGATTTGACAAACCTTTAAGTAAATGATAAAGGAAAGGCATGAAGTCTAAAGAATTTCAAGACATTGTGTAATAAATGTATCACCAGATGACTTCAGTAATCCAAGTGCATAACCAATGGAGTGGATGTCAAGATCAAATTCAGTTTAATGAATCATGCTTCTTGTTTTGTATCAAAATGATCTTTGACTTTGACATATTCATTATGTGATAGGGTTTAATGACATTCCCTTTTTTTTTTCTGAGAAGCAGTTATTCGTGTACTACATTTTTAGTCTCCATCGCAGCAACATTCCCCAGAGACTAGAAGCATTAAGAAACGTGTCATTCAATCGTGAGGGCCAGCAAAACTATGTTATACCAAAACAAGCAAACAAACAAACAAACGTGTACTTTTGAAAATGATATAAACGTTAATGGTGGGACTGCAACACCAGTGATGTATAAGTGGTCAAGTAGTGGTTGTCTTGACTTCAGTGACTTTTTCACCACAGTGGAAACACGCTAAGCCAGGCAATGATTAGTCTGCAGGGAAACTCTGCTAGGTCCCATTAATTTCAATGGGCTCCTCCACATCCTGTTTTACCAACACTGGCGTCCTATAGAAATCATCTTCCACTAATCAGCTGCAGCATTTTTATTTTTTTTTTAGAAGCAGATAATTTAAGTTTAGTAAATATGGTAGAATTCACAATCAGACATATCTCTTCCACACCCTGCATCTTAAAGGACTGTGGTGCACTTCACTAATTATAAGTTGCATTACTGATGATATGCAAACACTGATGAGATGCTTCAAAGACGGTGAGCATGTTTTAACAGCTTAATACAGGCACCTCTGGGAGAAGTATGCTTCTGACATGAGCAAAATATATTACCCCAACATCCTCTTTTTTTTTTTTCATGTTCTGCTTCACAGTTGTTCAGTTACATTTTACAGCTACAGAACAGACTTTTACTAACATACGTATAAACGGATCATCTTGCTAAAGGGAAGTCTGTGTTCTTCATCTCTTCCATCCAGTTCTTCCCCTTTACCCACTTCCTCTCAATTTTTAGCTCTACTTAATTTTTGCATCCTTTACTGATGGCTAATTTCATAGATTTTTATTCCCTGAAGATGTTTTGATGCACTCTGAAGGGAGAAAATCCATATAGACATACACAGAATTTCCCAAACCACCAAAATTATCTCCAGGTGTCTGTCAGGCTTTGTGCCTGTGAAAAGGTATTTTGTGTTATTGGCAGTCTCCTTCCAATACTTCACTAAAGGCTGTGTCCCTACTGACTGGTCCTGATAGGTAATTTGGGTGTCCATGCATAATTGATGGTCTTTTGTAAGTTAATCCTAATAAATCTTACCTCTCTTCCTAAAAGAACCCATTTAGCAGGGCCTTTTTATAAAGGTTAAGGTACGAGAGTTACCCCAGCAAGCACTCGCTGTGTACCTCAGGGAACGCTGTTTAAAAGCCCATACCAGTCAATGCCTCTGCTTTTGTTCAGAGAATTTAAAAAAGGGCTGTGAAGTAAGTCACATGAACAAAGGCTCTATTAATGTCAGAGAACAAATTAGTATTATGTGTCTAATGATGACAGCGAAATAGCAAATTTAAATACATGAAGTACTGTGAATAGAAAATCAAAACATGTAGCTGATAGATCTCAATTTGAGACATTGTATTTATTCTCCGTGACTCGGGCAGTTTAACTGAATTAAATCTGTTACATCAACAGTAATTCTTCAATAACTTATCTAAGTTTCGTTTGTATGTATAAGGGATATGGATAAGGTAGAGGAGAAAGCTCTTAAAACTATGTAATAACTCTAACACAAATTTCATTGACATGGTAGGACTGACCCGAAGCTTTTAAGAAACTATAAAGATGCTGAACAACAGGCTGCACGTATGAATGAAATCCAGTGTTCTGAAAGTACAGAGATTTTAATTTCGTCCAAGTATTGCCGTAATAGCCGAGATGAAATGTAGATATCGTCGTAAATTGCTGATGTGCTACATTTTTTATGTTAGTTTCTTGCTCGTAATGTGACATTAGTGTGACACGTGCATTGCCGAAATCAGGAAACGCCGCCTTGCAATTAATCTAGTCTGATGCTTGTGATTGCATTTTCTAATTATCATCCCAGCCTGTCCTTGAGTTTTAATAGCATTCTGGATATTAATCTTTGATGTGGTGTGCCTATTAAGCATTAGGCCACTGTTTCGTTTCAGAATTCTTCCAAACACTCCATTAAAGGATGAGTGAGCATGCTGAATGTATGCCAGATCCTATAGACGCAAACTAAATTATCTCAGCTTATTCAACCTATTAAATCGTGGAGTTTATTAAGAAAAAGTTGTTTATGATTAGATTAACTTGTAGGCAGCTGATATGGCTTGGCAATAAGGCACACAGATGTGAAGGGGCAGAATTACTTTTAAGTGTTGTCTAGGGTTGTTATTCTTAATCTTGGCTAAGACACAATCTGGCAGTTGCTCTGCTCTGCTCCATTTCTGTAATCTGCAAATTATACATTCTTGTTTTGCTGAATAAGAATATCTTTGATCAGATATAAACTAGCTGTTCATCAGGATATGCTTCCTAGAAAAGCGCAGCCTTGCACATTTGTCTGTGTAAAATTTTATGCCCCCAAAATTGAACATGCAGCCTTGCCCATGAAGCCCAAACCAAGCACGCTAACCATGCACTTTTATTCTCTGACGTTAGTGAGACAATAATTATAGGTGCAATATGCAGCAGAGGTCTGGCTAGTAAACCTCTTTAAGAGTTCTCTGAATAATAAACCAATAATCCTTCGTACATGGGAGAATATTGCTCCAAACTTTCGCTCTTGAATATGACTGCGCTTACTATTTACTGCAAATGTCTGCAGTGAATAGACTTGCCATATTTTAATAAGTATATAAGAGATTTGGCTGTTTAGTGAAAATATCGGGCACAAAAACGAGCGGGAAGCCACCCTACTTAACCGAAAATTCATTTTGGAGGACATTGATTTATCAAATGAAAATAATCCCCCAAACCAAAGTAACACAATACATTTACAGCATCCATGGATAGATGCGCTGTTACATAAGGGTAGGACAACATAATAAAGACTCAGCTACACAAAACCTCCTACCTCCTACACAAATATCGACCCACTTTGAAACCACAGACTTTTAGACCCCATCTAAATTCTAGTCTTATGTTGCACAATCAAGGAATTCTGCTCGTGAATATGTTTTATAAGTGGCATGAATAAACGCAGGCAGAGGTGGAGTAATTGGAAAAAGAGAAGACTGAGATGGAGAGAGGGCACAGGAAGGCGGCAAGGTCATCGAACTGGTGTCATGATTAGTCTTGGTGATCTTTTGTACTTACACAGTTTGTCCAAGGACATGATTTATAGCAAGCAAATGCTGTTATTTTTTGGCGGTGACAAATACTAACCATATATGCGAGGTTGGTGCTTGAAACTAGTGTTATGTGATTGGCAGTTTAAGCGGCCCCAGTGATTGCTTGCTGGTATTGACAGAGCAGCACGGACAGAGTATAAATCTAGCATGAGGGGCGTTGATGCACCAAGCTGATGCACCTGCGCAAACTTCCACTTGGTGGAGCCCTAGACCTTCCCAAGTCGGCCACTGCCAGCTGCAGTCTTTGGCAAACCTCAGCAAGCTTTACTCATGTTTTGAAATCCTCAAAGCAATTTTGTGATACAGTGCACACTTCCTTGTTGAAAAGCTACTCTAAGGGGGTTGTAGATACAGGGGCGTTCTTTCTTGAAAAGGGTGCGTGACAATGAAAAACTAACAAAAAAAAAAAACATCCTCTGAATGTTATTAAAAGAGGAAAAAATGTTTATGTTGAGACAGAGTTTATACATTTTACCAAGGTAGGAATGAAAGTCTGACCAAGTAGTTTTAGACAGACACTGAAATGAAATTACAAATACTAGAATTTAATCAAGGCGCAACGCTGGCTTATTACAGTTCCCATTTTGTTGTGAAAATGCACTCACTTCCCACTCTTGCTTCTCTATTTGAACATATGTAGTGTTTTTTTTTTTTCAAATATGTATTCATGTCTGATTCTTTAAAGCCAGCTTTGCAAATGCTCATGAGAGCCTCTGTGGGAGAATGGATTCCCACCTCTCTTCATTCTAATGCCGAAAGGTCGTTCCATATCTGACAATAATTCAGGGACCGTGTTAGTGGCTAATTTGCACTAAACAATAATGGTGTTACATGGGCAACCTGGCGCACACGACTAAACGCTCATATATCACTTTGGTGACTGTGAAGCCGTCTGCGTATGAGGCAGCACACAGAGGGAGTAGGCTGCTGCTGTTGCTGCTAGAAAGGCTGAAAAAGAGAGTCAGGGTTGGATTAAGTTTGTGCTGTGGAGGATATGCACATATACGCACACTGTAACACTGTTGGCTGCTCTTGTTGCGGTGCTCGAACACCATCATAAACACCTTCATGCATTTTTAGAGATATGAATGGTACAGTGCCTCTCCATCAAATCTGCCCACAGCACATCACAAGTGTGAGCTGCGCTCAGTGGCTTTCAGCAGACAGACAAATACATCTACACACACACATATGCACACACACACACACATAGAGTCATATATACAGCAGAAGTGCACTTAGGTGTATGCATAGGCTATACTCATGCATATAAGCTATGCAGGCAACCATGGGTGCACAGTATGGAGAACATCACACTGTGAATAAGTGACAAAGTTTTAACTCTAGACTACTGAGTATTTTACATAGTACATAGTATCTTACAGTTGTTTATTATCTTCTGTGTGACAGGTGTCATGGGCTGAATATTTTACAATGAAGAAAAATAATAATGAATTTAAAAAAAAGGCTAAAGCTTTTTAATTTAAAACAAAGAAAGCATCCTAAATAATCATTAAGTTTCATTTGTCAAAAGGCAAATAATTTGTAATCTACTTGGATACCACTATGTTAAGTTTCCTTGATTTTCAAGTAGAACATTAAAAAAAAAAAAAACGTTTTTAAGACAAACCCCCCCAAAAAAATTTCAGCTAATTTGATTCAGCTGTTTCCCATCTCTTTGAAGTTCCAACACTTCTTTTGAGAGACATCCACACCGCTGCATTAGTCTGGCTTTGTCACAGTGCAAGGAGCAGATCATCCCCTGGAGTCTGGGAGCAGACAAAATATAAATATACCCTTAAACATTAATCAGAAAAAGCCCTTACCTTTGATTTTCACAGCTTAGCATCCATCTGTGTCACTGAGTGCACGGTACTGTGTTCCTACTCCTTAGCAGTGCTTAGCGGTGGAGATTCTGACTCCTCACGGCAGTGCTTACATTCCAAGACTGACAACAGCACAGCTGGTGCGAATGTGTATGGGAGTGTGTGTGAGTGTGTGTGCGTGGAAAAGAGAGAGAGTCTCCTGCTTACTTCCCTCCCTCGCTCTATGCTTCGCTCTTTCTCTCTTCCCTCCCTCGCTCCATTTCTCCTCCCCGCTCTCTGGCTTCTCTCTCCCCTTTCCTCCTCTACACTTTCTTTCTATCATCTCTTCTTGCTCTCTCTGTGTCTCTCTTTCTCTTTCTCTCCCTCCCTTCCCTTCTTTCCTCCCCCTCCCCCTCCCCTCCTCTCGCTCTCCCTCCCCCTCTCTCTCTCTATCCCCTCCTCTCTCTTTCTCTAGCCGTGCATCACTTCTGGCGGTGGATGTCACCGGGGCTGAAGCTGAGGCGACTCTTCCCCTGATTGGCTGCCATTCACAAGTTAGCGATAAAGAAAAAGGGAGAGAGAAAAACGAGACAAAAAAGCGGGGGGGGGGGGGGGGGGGGGTGAGAGAAAATACTGCCCTTACATCCCAGTGAGCATCAGTTGACTGTGGAATAGAGAAATAGGGGAGGTTAGAGGCTGAAGAAGAGGGTGGACTCTGGGAAGGCACACATTTTTTTTTCCTCTTTTCCTACTGTGAATGCATCCACAAAGCTGTGCTGAAGGGGCGGCACTGAAAGTGACTGCTCCGACGGATCGACTGTATGATGTTTGATGTCTAAAGCAATCGGCCCCATCTAATCTTCTTTCAATGACAGCGGAATGAAGGAGAAAAAGGCCATAACTTGTAAATCAGCCACGCATCGAGGGGTGGTGGTGGGGGGTGCATTTGTGCCCTGTTCATCTTCATCTTCATCTCTCATCCCACTGACTTGGCCAACAGTATGTGGCAGGTGCACCGGCAATCCAAGCGCTCTGTCATCTCTTCTCATTACATGCCCCGTGTTGGATGCATATCAATATATCTCCATACAGTATTTGCTATTGAGGGTGATAAAGCATTTTAATTCAACTGAAGGAAATAGAGAGGGGACCAATTTGTCATGGAGGTGTTTGATGCTGAGGGGCGAGACAGAGAGGGACAGGGAGCCATACCTTATTATAGATGCCGATATCAATCCCCAACATGTACCTTGAGCAGATAAATGGCGGGATGGAGTGACTTTGAAATGCATGGGATGCCACTCAGAGCCGCCCTGTTGATGAATAATTTAAGAAAAGCAGCAATTTTACTGGCCAGCCTCATCTGAGCTAAAGTTTTATCTCCCAATATCAGTGTGAATAGATTATCAGCTCAAACTCTGTGCGCCAGATAAATAAAAATGCAAACAGGCCAAACTAATTAACATCCAAATGAGCAGTGTGGTAGCCTCCCTGTGATACCAAGCCAAGTCCTCACACACCATAATTCACTTCCTCGTTGTGTTCGTGGTGCTGAGAGATTAAGAAGTAGGTGTGTGTTTGTATTTAAAGCATGTTTGAATCTGTTAGCTTGTGTGTTTTATTTTCATGTATGACTGGAGGGAGGTGAGGTGTGTCATGTTTACTTATATGCATATGTGTGCAGGAAGAATATACGTGTGTTTGTGTGTGTACACGACACCATTTTGTGTGTGTTTGTGTGTGTGTGCGCATGTTTGTATGTGTGCGCGCGCCTAACAAGCTACTAAAAATGGAGGCTATTTTGTACATCTCTGCATAGAATTAGTATTAATTTATTTGCTATTTACACCCCTGGGACGTTAATTACGCTGTTGTTACACAGCCCAAACAACTCTGCAAACATCAGAGAACAAGAACGAGCATTGTACCCAACTGTTTCAGAAAAATATAGAAACATATTTTCAGAGCCAAAGTTCCCCACTACCTTATAAACACACACAAACAAACCCTCCAATCTTCTCATCTTAGTTTCACAGGCCTTCCAAGCAAACAATTTCCAAATTCCCATTGTTTTTTTTTTTTCTTTCCCTCCTGATGAAGACTCCATTACATTAAATCAAAGTTTTCCAGGCTGAGGAAACAGCTAGCTTAAGTAAGGGTGTCTCCTGATCCTCTCCCAATTCTCATTGTCAGCTCCCATCAGCATCACAAGCTTGTTGCACTTGCATTCACCTCCACAGTCCTAGCTGCTGCTGATTAGTTCTCTGATTTCCCTTTCCTTCCCAAAGGAAGGCACAAGTGCGGATGTCTACCCACTGTTTGCTGTGCTAGCACAACAACGGCAGCTGCAGATAGGTTATTGATATAGCTCTGCCAATGACAAGACCACATTAGCTGAGCACTGAAAGCTCACATTTCATCTTCCGTCGAGGCTTTTTGTGGTTATATGAAGCTATTTTACAAAATGGCAAAAAGGTTTGAGTGTTTAGCTTTCTGTGCCTACCTTCCCTACGTTAAAAGTTGATTTCATGTTTGACATTGAAAGGCTATATCAATAAACTACGAATGGCAGACTCTCACCTTCATCTTGATCATTTTTATGTTTATGTGTTTTAATGCTCTCATTAGCAGTTTTCCCATCATCCACGCACTTTTTACATTTATTTTTGATCCTTTCGTCTAAATTGTATTTATTTTTTTGTGTAGCAGTTAGATATCAGGTGGCGTTTTACTTATTTCCAAATGTTTTGCAGTACTGTGCAACAGTGTTGACTCATCCCCTTATTTGTATATATTTTATTAGAAAAATGGGAAAGAGGTGCAGTGATTTATGACCAACTTTAATATTTAGAAGCTTTCTTGCTTGTTTTTTAATTACTCTTAAACTTGGGGCTTGTTCTTTAATTAGTCTCCAGGAATTCTTCTCCAGTCTTCTAGAAGAGCAAAGCTCTTTTCTTGATGTTGGCTGGTTTTTGTTCTCTGTAATCATAAATGGGCTTGTTCTTAAATAACGCTTTTCTACTCTACCTGAGGACTCAAAGCGCTTTATACAACTTGCCTCATTCACCCTTGTATGAACACCCATTTATACAGGCGCTTTGTGCTTTCTGTATAACATTCACAAACATTCATACTGTAATGGATGGATGGAACTTGGGTTTGGTATTTTGCCCAAGGATATTTGGCATATAGATCGAACTACCAACCTTCCAATTAGGAGATTACCTTTCCTACCTCCTGAGCTACAGCCACCTTCTCTATAAAAATGATCTAACACTGCTTCAATAATGTTGAAGCTCCATTGTATGTATTTCTATCCAGGCGTGCTTTTACTGTATTGGCAGTGTGTTTTGCATCATATTCATGCTGAAAACTGAATATGTTGCCAATCAGATGGTTTACAGATTGCGTTGCCTGTATTATCAAAAATGTGACGGTACTTTTTTGTCCAATTCATCAAGTTTGAAGATCTTTGAAGATACCATGACTCACTGTTGATTTATCTCTCCATATGTCTTTTATCCACTTCTTGTTCAGTTTCCCAGACCTCAACCTTGTCTCCCTGTTTCCTATACTGAAGAATGACTTCTTGACAGTTGCCCTTCCACTGAGACCATTTCTGAAGAGGCTTTGTTGAACAACAAATTGATTAACTAAAGGGCCAAATGTCTGGTTTCAGGTCTGGTTCAAGGTCTTCTGAGTGATTTTTTGTTTTGTTTGTTTGTTTGTTTCCCTGTGTCTTAAGTTTAAGTATGTGTCTTTAAGTTTCTGTTCATCTGCTGCAGATGGTTTTAGGCTTCCACCTCTTGTTTTCTCCCCCACGTGTCCACTTTTTAAGGACACACTGCCGCTCACACTTCGAAAACATCTGAATGGTTCCTGTTCAGTCCTGCTACATTAAGCAATGCATGACTGTCATGACTTTGACTTGTTACTGAATAACTCTAACTAGCTATAATTCCATTGATCCTGTGTCAGACTAACGAACCTGTAGTATCAGTTCAGTTAGTGTATAGAGTTGAAAACTGGACATGTTGAAGAGATGAAGGAAAAAATAAAGAGAGTGATGGAGGTGGCAAAGGGAGAGTGGTTACTGCCCACTGTGCCTGAGACTGGATCTGCATTATATCCGTCTGTTGTTAAAATCAAGTAATGGAGGCCTAATTACCACAGAGATTAATGCATATGTTTCTTGGTAATTACAGTGAAACATATAGGCTCTATTTAACAACAAACATAAATGTCATCACTTTAATGTCTTGCATTATTGCATAAATATGTTATTTTGGTACTGTTAGACACATTTTTATAATTCAGATCTAAAATGATGCAAACACAAGGACTGAATTAAATAGGCTTATATAATCACAAAATTATTTTTGACACACATTGGCAGGAGAGACACGTGCAGCGTCACACAGAAATGGACAGGCAATAGATAGAGAAGGAGAAAGGACATGAATGGTAGAGAGGAAGACAGAGAGAGAAATGAACAGGAGGAATGTGATGCTGAAGGCAGAGAGACAAAAGGAGATGAGAGAGAGAGGAGGCTACGAGAGAAAAAAAAGCACTGGACTCTTAAAATGCAGATATGTAGGGTAAAGGAGTAAGACAATATTTATATAAATTTGGAGGGGGGGCGGGAGAGCAATTCTGAAAAAAAAAAAAGAATAGTTAAGAGTGAATAATTGGGAGAATGAATGACAGCTAGCTAGCCGTTAGTTAACACCCAGTGGATATAAATGGTCACCCAATGGGTGATATGCTCATCAGTGTGCACAAAGGTACTGTATGTACTTAGGCCTCAAGAGCCCTTCTGGTGCTGGCAGACACATAGCAACCTCCTGGCAGGGTATGCTTTGTCAGTGTGCTTTACCTCCACTGCTATATCTCCATCCTAGGACAACATTGCAGTCATGTATTCTCGTTAGATAGCTATTTTTGATTCTTAACAGTTATTATAAGCTTTAAGGACTGGAAAATCATTTAGCTTTTATTTGATCAAATATGTAAAACTTGTTAATTAGCAAAAAAAAGGGGTAAAAGTCAAATCTCCCATAAATAGAATGAAAGCTTTGAATTTACCAGTTGATCAATCCAGCTGACCTAGGATCATGAGATCTGGGTAATGACCACAAGAATGATGTTGTGAATACAAGCAGCTGAAATGGGTTTCCTCTGTATGGTGGCTGGCTCAACCTTAGAGATAGCATGAGGAGCTCAGACATCCGGAGGGATGGTTGTCTGAGGTGGTTTGGGCACCTAATTACAATGTGTGTTAGGTGCAGATGTTGGAGGTTTTCCAACTATGCCGAAAGGGGATTGGATCCTGGGGTACACCGAAAACTTGCTGGGGAAATTATACATCTTATCTAGCCTGAGAATGCTTCAGGGTCCCCAGGAGGAACTGAAAAGGGTTACTATACAGAAGGACATCTAGAATATTCCGATTAGCTACTAACTCAACCTGACTTCAGAAAAATGGAAATTGAATGAATAAATGAATGGATAAAATAAAATTACAATGTATGTCAAAGATCAGGAATGTTGTAGAACTACTGTGTTACAATATGGTTAGTTATACAAGTTTAGTTATATAACTTAAATTGAACTTGCATGTAAGATTTCAAAGATGAAATTATTAAAATGGTTAATTTCAGAAAAATAGAAGTGTAGAGAGACTGTAGGACTTATTTGGAAAAAAAATATGTAAGTATGCCTTGTTTACAGAACCTCAATACAGATTAAACAATGAATCAAATAGCCAACTACTTAATATTTACTGGAACTAGATAATCTTCACAGTATTTTGTGCAATAAAAACTGTAAATAGGTAGAATATCTGATGCATATCTGTGAAAAACATGGCGCAAAAAATATCCTTTTTAAAGGGTGAGAACAATAATAATTCATCCTTAGTATTCATTTTGATATTATACTGCTGTGTTGATCAAGTAAATGCTGTTTTTTTTTTCTTTTCCTTGTATGTGAAGGATATATTTTATCGTACTATGTCTCTAGTCTTATCCTTAGAATGTCATCAAATTGAAATTGTTAATTTTTTACAAGCCAGCTACTTATTTAAAATTTGTATAGTCTAGATCCATATATTGCTGTAAGTGAGATCCAGTGGTGTAAGTCTTTAGTGTTATTGTTAAAAAAATGCAAGAAGAAACATTAAATTTAAATTTGATAATTCCTTATCACGTTGCGATTCATTATGACAGCTTGTGCATAACATTTTAGCTAACCATCCATAAACAAACCCAAATGCAGGACTCGTAGATGGGAGGTTAAACTTAGACCACAGCTTTATTGCTGGAACAAAATATACTAAAAATGAAAATCGAATCCTAGTAGAAAACTAGAAACAAGCGATGAGGAACTAAGACACAGGAAAACTAAACTAAAACTAAACTCCAGGAAACTAACAGGAGCACAGAACAGACACACAGCCTATTGAAGGTACAACACAGCACAGAGCACACAGGGCTTCAATACACTGAGGCATAACAAGGGAATGAGACACAAGAGGGAAACACAGCTGGGAGAAATCAGAGCTAATGAGACAAAGGAAGCAAAACTAGATTCACTGACATGAGACACAGACCTTCAAAGTAAAACAGGAACTGACCACATACGCCAAGACACAAACTAAGAGACACGGACTTAACACAGAGACCTGACAGAACTGGACAGAGGGAATGCAGAACCAAAACCTAACAACTAGAAAATCTTAACAGAATACATAATCAGAATAAACAAGAACATAAGACAATAATAATAATAAACACAAAACGCTGGGTCACCAACCCAGCACCATGACACCAGGATGCTCTGGTAAACTATTCTATTATGTACTAATCCACAATGCTCATGTGATTTTGTTCTATAAAGTTGTGATTATAATTAATAGTGTCCAAATGTGCTCTCCCTTTTAACTTTGTTGATCTGCAGGTGTTCCTCAGAGCATGAGTTTCTTTAAATTGAGATCTTATTTTTTTAAATTTAGAGCATTTGTTACGTTTACATGCATTCATAAACATTTTTCTGTAGACGCTATTGTGCGTAAATGAGTCTGCTTTTCAAAAATGCATTTATTATAGTATGACATTTCACAAGAAAGGAGATAAGTATTATAAGGTCACATTTTCTCCCCTTTAGGATTCTGATTCTTGTTAAGTACAGCGGGTGTCTCAATTTCCCCTGCAGGGGTGTAATATTCTGACAAAACTGTTGCTTCACTAGAAAGAAAAGCAGTAAATTAATGATGCCATGTGTTTGATAGAGCTCCGTCATTTTCAGAAGCTGATTGGGGTTGTGGGTTATTATATTGTGAATGTCAGATCCATTCTCTCTGATTAGAAACCGTGGAGCATGTAAACACAATACCTTGTACCATCATTTGATTTAGTACACACAGTACAGTTGTTCCTCTCCGGCGTTGATAGCCCATCAGTTTTCCTTTCAAGAAAATGAATACTCAAGAAATTTGCAATAATTAAACAGCACTGGTCAGTACTGGTTATGTAATGTTTCATTCATCAAGTACTGGTCATCATCTTATCTATACATCCCTGCCTCTTCTGATTTTAGCACTGCATCTTGAAACTATGTAGTAAAAATTTAAAACTTCCCTTTCGTTTTCAGCACTTGTGCTGCATTGTGGGGGGGGGGGGGGGGGGGGGGGTGTGCTGCGTTATTT
>VURO01009890.1:17532-33141 GCA_015108175.1 Pelvicachromis taeniatus
GATCCTGTTCCAATGTCACTTTTCATTATGCCACCAAGTTTCAGCATGAAGACTCCCTCTAACTAAATACAAGAGAATCAAAAGGATTCTGAGTGCTGGTTTTCACATGACACTTAAAAAAAATCTAGAAATATACTGCATGATTCACAAGTTAGAACTTGTTGTCCATGATGTTATAAAACAGAATCCAGTCATTTTCACACATTCACTAATTCTCCAAACCTTCAGTAAATGAACAGATGCAGTGAATTCTCTGTCAGGAGATTTACAGATGTGGGTAAAGAGCTGCAGATGATATTCTGCAGGAAGGCAGAAAAAATATTATTCATAATTATTAATAATTGCAGTGGAATATGTATTTACCGTATATCTTCCAATAACGGTCTCTCCGCGACAATTCCAAGAACGGAACAAAAGCCGGTCTCCAATAACCGCCGGTCTCTTTTAAACGCCCGGCTGGCCAGATAATTTTGTTAATAAACGCCCGGGCTACAATTGGAAGATATACGGTATTTTTCTTTGTGTTGTTGCGTTTTTGACAATATTTCATATTTAAATGGAACCTCTATAATAGCACAGAAGGGGGACTTAATTCTGTCATATTAAAATAATATTTCACAATTTATATTGTCACATCTGAATAAATTTGATCCTGAAAATACTGATCATATATATATATATATGAGTCTAAAATTTTGACACAAAAACGTGATTTCCTTTGTAGATGGCCATTAACCCTGCGTTTGTCCTAAGTTAATGTTAGACTGTGAACATGGGGCTCCATTTACATACTCGCCCCTATCTTTGTCCTTAATACAGGACCCCTGCCCAGACCTGTTTCACCACAGCAGTTCTGTCGTCTGGGAAGAAGTACAGCCTCCACAAGACTTAATTCACAGATTCTCTGTGCATATAACACCACAGACCACATAAACGACAGGATAGCCTGCATTAGATTATAGATGAGATTACAGCAAATCTACCCAGACCTGGTATCTGCTGTCTGAATACACACTCCTGTATTATGATCTAATTTACTACTGCTAAAGAATGATTTTAATTAACAAAGTGTTTTACTTTTGGACCAAACTTCCTTCAGTGGTAGGCACAAATCCTCTCTAATGTACGGTGACATTTGTGTGGAGTGACGTGATGTGTAGGAAGAAGTGCTGGATGATGGTTTCACAAGAAAAGCCCTGAGGATGCTCCTGTCCTAGCCAAAGTGATGACACTTCACTCAGTCTGTGAACGCTTACTTATGGGAGTGCTCAGCAGGCGATACATCTGCTTTTATTGACTAAATTGGCACTATCATAAAAATTTCACAGTCCACTTCCCCTTGTGGGCTTTTACCAGATTTTGCAGCGCAGTCTTCTGGGGACAGTCATTCATTTATAGATAAATAATCATGCTTGGACTCCTTTTAATGAATTAAAATGTGTATACTTGTATTTTTCTTGTTAAGCATTTCTGAAAACTACGCAAAAATCATCAATAAAAGGTTACAGATGACAATGTAATGAAAGACACTAAACAGTCAGTGTTTTTCGTCAGCTAAGCTTAACAATATTCCTCTGTGTAATGAAGGAAGTCTGATATTTGTCACTTCCAATAAGTAAAATAAAAAGGTCAGCCTGGAAGTCAAATTATATTTGAAAAGTCATTTGTTTTGATAAGTTACAGCAGCAACAGCAAAATTGTTAGAACTACAGAATATAGCAAATACATTTAATGTTTTTCTTTTGTTTGTATAAACCAAAGCAGTCTTCATATTCTACATGTTAATGTAGAAGATAAATAAATACAAATGATTCTGTTTTTTTTTTCAATATAAGTGGTATTTAAATTTTTTTGACTCAAATACAAAACACTTCTGGTTACTTCTCTTTTCTATTAGGTTTAATATTTTCATAGTTCGGCAGTGGCATTGTAGAACCAAGGAGAACAAATATCTAAGACTGTATATCTTGGACATTTTATTACAGATCAAATAATAGATGATGAAGACATTTATAGGTTATGCTGGATGAGGCCATTGTGGGCTTAATGAATATAAGGTGTGACACAGGAGACAGTGGTATAGAGGTTTCTCACTTGATGTCATGGCTCAAGAGTTGCCTGCCATATTGAATGGGATATAACCATACCTGGGGTTGCTAGGGAATAATGAGTTCAACTTGACTCTATTAGTTGGCGAGTGGTTCCTGGTGGTTGTTGTCACTAGATGAAATCTGCTGCACTGAAAACCTACTTATGCTTGCTGTTTCATCACTATCAGATTCCTGTGGTCACATATAACTTGTGTTGTTGAAGTTGCCTGCTTGTCTGCAGACTTTGTCTAACTACTAGCCAGGTGGTAATAAAACTGCTACAGAACTCAGAAAGAAAAATCTGCACCTCAGCACAGCCACTACATTTCAAGACTTACTTTGAAGGCAAGCAGTCTTTGTTTCGGTTTGTGTTGCATTTTACAATGTTGCTTGGCATGTAGAAAGTGGAGCGCTTGTAGTGTCTCTGTCTTCCATGCAAACTATGGGCAGTCTCAGTAATCTACTGCCGACACAAGCAATTATTAGGTTTTTGCTGACCAGTAAGCGAATAAGTATTTTTACCTAGTCAGTGGTAGTTCCCAGGGGATTACTAACCAGTCTCCAGGCCTCTGTGACTGGTGCTTTAGCAATCAGTTTCCCACTAACTGCCATCAACCTATAGCATAAACTCATTAACTGGTTGGGGTTAATACGTTTTCAGTCTCAAATTAATATGTGTTTGGCAGTCACTTGTGTGCAAAACCTCAATATCACAGTCTCTGTGGTGTTTTAGGTGTATTTTGTTTTACCTGTGTTGTCTTTTAGGTTTGCATATGAGTATTATTAAAATCACAAATCATATATTTTATGCCACACAAGTTAGTGTTTGCTCACCACCCAGGATAATCACCTGATTTAACTCTCGGGGATTTTGTTTATGTCTTGCCCTAAATGAGTTAAAGAGTTAATATTCTGACATACCAAAGGAGATGCAGTGTACTCACAGATGCAAATGGTAAAAACTGAACTTTCACACGCGTGAGCTAAAAATCCTGCAGTGCTGCCCAGGTAGACCACCTAACAATGTAAAGCTAAACTATGTCATTTGCATTGAAGTGATATGGCTATCTTCATCTGGTGTGATTTCATCATCTGGAGCTGCTGACATTTTGACGGGCAAAGCTCACTCATGTGTGCCTTCAAAGAAACGGCACCAGTTGTCGTTGTCTTGTCTCAAGAGAACTATTTTTCTTGTCACCTGCTCTGTCAAGTTTTGATGGCATGAGGTAACTTCATCCTTTGCATTGCACTTGTTGCTCTACCATATGATATACCTAGGAACAGTTCCCATTAAGAAGAAAATCTTCTAAAGCTTTTTTTTCTTTCTTTTAACAGCTGTTTACCAGTGTGACTTTTCAAAGCCTAAAAGCAGAGTAAAAAAAAAAATGATATAAAGTGGTCCCTTTGTTAAAAGAAGTACTCAAGTGATTTGGTAATGCACTTCCATAAAACTGGGGGACTTTAGAGAGACAGATTTATGATGGAGTGGGGAAAATCAAAGCAGCAAAAGCTGAGAAATTCTTTCATTTCATAGTATTGTTCAGGCACCATAACTACTGGATCCCTTATTTCCCATGTGGCAACATAGTGATGTATTACTTTAGAGCCATCCTGCCTCATAAATATGGGACTTCTTTGAAACCTCACATTTCCAGTTTATAATTAAGTCTTTTAGTCATTATTTTAAGGAATAAGTGGCCAAAGCCAAACAGGTCATTGGTCAATTTTATTTCCACTGTATTACTAATGACTAGAATAAATGAACAGCATGTTCAAAATTCTTATTTATTAAAATGACTAAAAAATACATACATCACATCATCCTATGATCAATACATATACATACATGCATATTGTGGGGGGTTAATTCTTATTTATGAGTAAAGGTGAGATTTGTAAGTGTGTGTGTGTGTGTGGTATAGCTGGAAAGAGTGTCATGAATGGTGACAAATGCTGGTGGATACTCCAGGCAAAATTGTCACCGAGTCCATCGCCAGTTCGTTTGTGGACCTTTTTCCTTGTTTTGTGTGTGTTGGGGAGTTTATCTCCAAGGACCAATGGTGATCTAATGTGTTATCCTTTTCCAGCATAGGAGGTGTAAGGGGTAGGTGATGATATGATTGGTTAATGACTAATACTAGCCTCAATACCACACCACTCTTGAAGCAGTTTCGAGAGATAGACCATGCGTCACCTTTCCCTAATCCGTATGTAGAACAGTATGCAACACACAGAAAAAACACAACCATATTTAAACAGGTTATTATCCAAGATGCTTCTTGTATATAAAAAATGAATGAAACAAGTAAATACAATGGAGGGTCAGTTTTAAAGATCACAGGTGATGGCTTAGACTTCACAGGTCACTTTACTGGAAATAGGTTTAAACTAGTGAGGGGGTTTTCCTCATAGCAAGAAAGCAGACATAACAATAACATAGAAGCCACGACTTAAAATTGATTATGCAGGCTTGAGGGCAACTCTCAGGAAGACATACAGCCTCAAATAACCCAGTGGAAAGCCTCAAGTAACTGAAAAGTCTTTTATCACCAATCAGACTGTAGTTGTTGCTATCAGAGCGTCTGTACATGTTTACAAACTGACACCTAAATGTTCACTTGCTATATCACCAAAGCTGTCTCCATCTCGTTTACAAACATCTACCATAAAATTCACCAAGTACTGAAACGCACACACTTCAAGTTAAAGTTAGTCATTGTTCTAGATAGTCTCGTATTTATATATATATCAGTTATGTTTATTCTTTCTCAACACGTGAGTAAATATTGGTTACCAGGTTTGCTTTTCATCAGAAGCATTAAAACTAGAGTGGTGGACTGCTTGATTTCAGCCATGTTTGGATGTTTGAGGGGACAAACACATAATTCGTGACTTATAAAATTATTTGTACTTATCATTGCAATAACTGCATATAAGGACAAGACAACAAGACTCATTATTTCCCTCAATAAAAGTTTATAAGAGTTCCTTATGTTCTTATGAAAATTTGACTAATCTATTCTACACATTGTGTAGAATACAGAAACAGAACAGACCAGTTGCAGAAACAAGTCATAGTCTTACTGAATGTTTTAAATACAATAACTCAGTGAGGTTTCCTCTTGCTTACACTATATATGTAGTACATACCATAAGTGTGATAAGAGGAGTCGTGATAAATACAAGAATTAAACAGTTCTACCATTATTTTAATGTTTTATGTAACAAAACTTTAAGAAAAGTCAATGACACATTAGTGCGAGGGAGCTATATTGTAAAATGTAGTTGAATGATGTTTCCAAACCTTTGTTTTTAAGAAACTACTTGTAATGGTTGTCAGGTATTTGATATCTTGTGGATATATCCAAACAAATGTGGCCAAATGGAAAGAAAAGCTGGGGAAAGCCCAGAAGAAAACTTCCTGGATTCATGTGTCATAGAGCCTGGGAGGATCTGAGGTGAACGAATGGCAGAGTCCTGCAGAAGAGTATCATATGTTTCACAGTAGTCACAAATACATTTTAATATATTTTACTCCACTACTCCCTGAATAGCAATTCAAATTGCATGTATGTATTAACAAACAAATATATTTGTCACAGTTCATTTTGAACCATCATTTTCAGTTTCTAGTGTTTTGGTATTATTCTGCATTATAGTTTTTGTTCTGATTCTCTAGTTGTTTTGATTATTATTATCTTATGTTTCAGTTTAATTCTTTTAGTTCTTAGGTTTTGTTCTTGTGCCCTCATGTTTAGTGTGGGTTAAGTTCAGTGTCAAGTCTGTGCCTGTTGTGTTTCCTGTTTTACTTTGAAACTCCGTAGCTGTGTCCAAATTCAGGGGCTGCATCGTTCGGAGGACCCGGCCTTCGCGGTCTATGTGGGCCGGCTGTGTCTTGCCTTCAGATTTGCATCACCAGCTGTCTCGGTGGAATTGAATAAACTCAGCCGTCTGCTCCTTGCTCTCTAAAATATAACAGGACACTGGAGTAAATTTGCTACCATCTCACATTCTGTTTAATCCGTTTTCTGGTTGATGTTTATTCAGCTGTGTAAAAACTATAACTTCAATCTCAGCAAAAGGGATTGACCCAGGAACAAATAAAACACTGAAAAAAGCCAAACAATAACATTTTTAAGTTATCTAAGTGATTTATATATCATGTTTAACCTGAGTAGCGAAAGACTGCCGGGGGTGGGGGGTTGAAAACAATGTGCCGGGAGTTTGCTGTTCTCACCGGCTCTAGTGAGCCTCGACCTCCCGGCCAGCGATCGAGCTGTTGGGTAAGGAACGACTCCGAAAACGGAGCACTTTTGCAAATATGTCTTGATAAATCAAGCAGATATTCGAAGTTTACGCAGCTACATTTTTACTTGGAAATATCTTAAAAGTTTATCTTGTGACCCAGAAAGAGTAATATTAAAACTAAGTAGCTGCCGCCATTGCTGGAAGCTGGAATTGGCTGGGCCAGGCTATGAATTCTGGGATAGGTTGGGTCACGAAGGATACACCCGACCCATCCTTCAAATCTGGGGAAATGAAGGATGCATTTGTTGGACGCATTTGCAGGAGTCTTCTAATTTGGACAGCCTTCGTCGCATTGCTGTGACGTAATCGGCCTACAAATGCGGCCTCAGATGGATGCAGCCTCTGAATTTGGACACAGCTCATGTCACATGTCAGTGTTTCTACTGTTCAATGTCTCTAGTCTTGCTTCCCATGTCTAGTTAGTTCTGATTTGTCATTGCTTTGTTCACACCTGTTCCCCATCCCTCTCGTTATTGCCAGTGTATTTAAGTCTGTGTTTGTCATTGAGTTCGGGTCAGGTCGTCTGTTGTTCATGCTCCGTCTTCCATGCTGTGTTTCCTTGCCATGATTCCCCGCCATGTTTCCTCGTTCAGGTTTTGTTATATTCAAGTTTTGTTCTTTCTGTCAGTGATCAGCATTTAGTTTCTCCCAGTTTAGTTTTAGTTAGTTCTTCCCTGTATGCGTTTGTCTTTTGTTTTATACACCTTTTTATCAGCCAATAAACGGCTCGCTTTTTGTTATCAGTCTTGTCCACGCTTTTTGTGTCTGCATTTTTGGGTCCACCTCCTCTCACCACACGGTCTGCACCTGCCAGATCGTGACACTGGTTCTTCATCATTAGTTTCTAGTTGGATTTTTGGCTTCTATTATGTTTTTTGCTACAGCGCAATAAAGTTGCCTCTTTTAGTTCACTCTGAGAGTCCTGCATTTGGGTACTACCCTGCTTGCCTCACAGGTCACCATGACAATGTGTGTGCACTTTTGTACCAACTTTTATTGGTCAACAATCATAAATGACTAATGTTTTTGACTATATGCTTTTCTTGCACTTACCTGTTTATTTATTAAAACTTATGATAGACCGTTGAGTTCTTTGCTTTCTTTCCATTCTACATTGGGTGACCGATGTACAGCGTGTTCTTCTATTTGTTATTGTTCATATAGTGGATTTTACGTTATGTAACTTCTTTTTGTGCAAACCTACTGTAGGCGTGGACACGTCTATGTGTTGGAGGCTATTATAAACAAAGCCATTCATCTTTTTTTTTCACAGCAAACATTTTTTTATTGTTCTTGTTGTTGTTCTTTTGTTTCTTTTTATAAAAGACATTGTGCTTCACTTTCTTGGCTCTACATCATCCATGTGGATGATTTGTATGGTTCCCTCTTGCTATAGTTCCTGTCACAAGATATTAAATGGTAAAATAAACACCTTGACATTACCAGTGATACTGGTACACAACAGATTGGGGTTCATTTTTTGTTTGTTTGTTTGTTTTTCCTACGATTCTCTCTCGCCCATGGGTTTAACCCCATAATAATATGAGGCCAGAACAGATTCAGTTACTCTTAATCAAAAACCCTTTGATTAGAAGCCCTAGTATGACAATGTAGTGTTTATAAGCTATTGTTCAGTTGCATTCAGTTTCATGGCGTTATTTATTTATTTTTTTTCCTTGGAGGATTACATGGAAACAGTGTTGCCATGGTGCATTTTGGATAGGTTACGGGACATGACATGAAATCATTGTTTCCAAAGGCCTTATTCCTATTTAATTTGGTGTGAAACAAACAAATGCATTGAATAAAAAAGAAGCTTTGGAATGTGCTATAATAAAAGAGGCATTCATATATATGTTAGTATATAGAAACATATGTACCGAGTATGCCTTGGATGTCTCAAAGTCAAAATGTGAGACTCCCCCTAGGGTGGTTGAGAATTGCTGTGCTATTTGTCCTGTGGGACTTCCAGATACAGACGGACAAAATGGTGATGGTAGACAAACAGAAGAAGTCGGCCGTATTGATAGATGTAGCGGTTCCGAATGACAGCAACATCAGGAAGAAGGAACACGAGAAGCTTGAGAAATACCAAGGGCTCAGAGAGGAGCTCGAGAAGATGTGGAGGGTGAAGGTAACAGTGGTCCCAGTGGTAATCGGAGCACTACGTGTGGTGACTCCCAAGATAGGAGAGTGGCTCCAGCAGATCTCAGGAACAACATCGGAGAGCTCTGTCCAGAAGAGTGCAGTCCTAGGAACAGCTAAGGTACTGCGCAGGACCCTCAAACTCCCAGGCCTCTGGTAGAGGACTCGAGCTTGAAGGATAAGACCGCCCCTAATGATATACATCGCTAGTTGTAAACATATTTAGACTATTGAAAACATTGTATGTGTTATGTATTTAATGCCATAAACCTTGGATGTATGATATCAGTGTTTTAGCATAGTAACTATACTCAGTTTCTTATCATCAATCAGGGTAATACCTCAAGAAATCAAAAATGGGGCAAATACTTTTCACTGTGCATCACCATAGTCATTAGCAAGTTGCCAATTGAATTTAATCTCAGGTCAGTCTGTGTATTATAAGTTAAAAAAGAGCTGCTGAGATATAATTACCTGACACCCCACTGCAACTCAGTTTTTTTTTCACTTTTTAAAGCATTGTGGCCAACAGTCTATATCCTTTACTGAACTCCTCCTTTCCCCAAGTGTTTCTCAGACAGCTAGCACAAGGTACCATGTAAAACTACTTTGAGAACAACTCAAGCTCTGCAGTATACCTCTACTCCTCTTTCTGACAAGTGGTGACACAGTAACTGTCGATCTTTCCTCCCCCATTATGGAGGAGGTTTCACATTTCTCTACTCCAGGCTGCCAGCCTTCTTTTCAGTCTCAGTATTTCTCTTTGAAACTTGCCATACTCAGAGAAATCAAATCATGACGTATCGAACAGCACCACTCTCAAATAGTGGCTTCTTTGACAACACTGCAGACAACTTTCCAAACCGTGTATGGTGTATTTTTACTTATTGTAGCTGGCTGTTCTCTAGCACTGAAAGAAAAAGGGTCATTCTAATGTTTGGTCAGGTATATATTGTATTGAAACTACTGCACTGTTGTTACATTTACAGCCATTTAGTAAAAAGTTTAACAACTGTCACAAGAAAGAGTAGGGGGGTTGACAGTTTAGCTTGAGTCTCCTTCGAAACACCAGAATGAATCAAACAAGGATATACCTTCAATGCACAAATTATAAATTATACTTATATTATATTTTACTGATACCACAACATCTTCATTGTGGCTCTGTGAAGATGTCATTCTTCGCTAGTGTTTTTGAACTCTGAAAGCAAATTACAAAGAAACTGAATAAAAGCCACTGTACAAAAATATCTGGAGCTTATTGACTCAGTATAAACACTGCAAATTGTCAATTTTCCAGGGATCTGTTTGGTAAATGCTTTGTATTTAAACAAAAAAAGGAACATTTAATTATGGTGAATTTATGATTAAGGAGATGAAGTACTCATGTGCTTAAAAGGTATGGATATCTCTCACTGGCTTCCACATAACCCACTGGGACCTGAGCTGACAGTAGCTGCTGGATGGATTTAACTCCTCTACCAGATGCTTTTCTGGCTCTGGGGTATTCCTGGGGTAGATACTCATGAGAAACTCGTTTTAAAGCCTGTGTTACATGACTCACTTCTTTTTTTTTTTTTCATTTTGAGGATATATTACAGAATAGCTAATTCTCTGGGGCAATTCGGTGGTGATATTGTGCCTGGTGTGCACAGTTCATCATAATGACGCACAGTCTGTGAAAGTTATTTTCAAAAATGTATTCATTTCATTATGCTGTGTAGTTAAAAAGAAACCCTCAAGAACTTGGTGATTAAAAAGGAAGATGTAACAGAGCTCCGAGGGAAAAAAAAGAAAATAAAGACTGACAGTTATTTACATTTGGTTTGAAAGCGACAAAGAGGAGCCACTGCAGGCCAAATAAGACCCAAATCGAATATATTATTACACAGCGAAAGTGGAAATTGCGTTGAAATTTAATTGGGACATACATAGTTAAACTTCAGGCTTTTCCATTAATCTGTCACTATACATGAACTAAATTCAGCATAGTCAGCATGTACCACTGTGCTGAAAACAAAGTTTGAAAAAACAAAAAGTATTTAGATGTATTCTGATTATTCCTACATGGATAAAGCAATTAAGAAGACAGCATGGCAGTTTGAATTACCTCAATTTGATAGATTGAATTGTCTTTATATCATACATGTAAATGTATTATGTTAATTAATCAATTCATTATATTTGATATGAACATTGCAACTTCATACTTTGTTTAAAGGTGCTGTTTAGTGTTGCTAATGAAGTGTTAATTATAATAGTATTAATATTTTTTTAGTCAATTTTGATATTTCCTTGTAACTGAATACAGCTGTGTGGTTTAACACACTCTGTATAAGAACAATAAGAACATTTGGGTTGCATCAAGAGTTTCTGCCATTGTCATTGTGTCATACCCAAAGGTAAAGTAAGTACTATCTCTTGTTTTTTTGACGAATCTCATCACCTTACCATCAGTAGTACGCTTCACAACACAAAAAGGGATATGTGCGACATAATGAAAGGCTGCCGAGTTTGCAGAGGATGAAGCTCTAGCTGCACTTCTGGTGTGAAGAACGTTTGCATGCATACTTGACTAACAAGATTTGGTTTGTCGTCTTAATCACTGTCATCATGTCAAAAGTTTTAACCACACAATAATATATGAGACATGAACGAATAAATTAGATATAGTGTGAAGTAGGCGCAGCATGGTGCCTCGGTGGTTAGCACAGATCTTTCTCTTAGTATTCCAGCTTCCTCTCATAGTCCAAAGACATGCAATTTTTGAGGTTAGGTTAACAGGCGATTCTAAATTGCCTATAGGTGTGGATATAAGTGCGAACAGTTGTGTGTCTCTTTGTGTTATCCCTGTGTCACATTGGCGATCAGTCCAGGGTGTACCTAAAGTCTTCTGATAAGGATAAGTGGAGGAGAATAGGTGGATGGATGGATAGTGTGATGTACCTTTATTCAAATAATTTATTTTGCAATTTAAAATCTTGTGTTGAAGAAAGTCAGTGGCATAAGATGCAGTGATCCTTAGTATTAGACTAACCCAGTCTCTTGGATTATCTAAGCTGATTTTAAATTTATTTCTAATATTAACATGCACTGAAAGACAAATCTGCATTGATCCCGTTATCTAACCAATCTAAGGCAAATAATAAGTTTTGGTTTATAATAAGGACACCCATTCTAACAGGTGTAACATTGATTGAAATGCATAGAAATCCATGAAATAGAACAGTGCAGAGGCACAGGGCAATGCTAATTATAATCATTATCCACACAGTTTGCTGAATGATAGTGTTCTAGCAGCTGCTAAATGGAAATCACAGAGGATAATGTTAAAACCAAGACAACCAAGCCCATCTTCATTTCAAGGGCATCAAATATAGCATTTTTTTTTTTTTTTTGAGCTGCGATGTCTCATAAATACGCACAAGGTGTCTTTTGGTAACTGTGCCTTGATGGACCAGTCATAGTAGCAGTCAATCCAGTTTCTTTCCTATTTCTTGTCTAGAGCTAATGTTGTGAATTGGTGTTTTTTTAATCAGAACTTCAGCCTATGTTACTTTGGTGTGTAATCCTAGAAAGATTCCTCTCTTTTTGTCATCTGTTGCGACTGTCTTTCACACTCAATTAATGCCGTAGAATGATAAACAAGTGCCAGATAGGTGATAACAACATTTTTAAAACCTGAATCCTCTTTTGTTAGCTAAAACAAACATGTAACGTGCATGTGAATCTGTGAAAACTACACAAAAAAAAACCCTATACTTTTTATATCAACTAAATATTTTAATCACTCATAATATAGATGTAACAAATCTTGGTACCCTATGTTTCATCAAGATTGAAGCAGTCCTCTACGACAAGTTTGAGAATAAACATACAGATATAGATATGCTACATTTATTACTATATAATAGAACATGAACTCTTCTAAGCAGAGAAGTCCAAACTTCCCTCACACCCACCACATCTTCTCACCTCTTGAGGGGAGTACTGGGGTCTCCTCGTGGTAACACATGCCTGAAACTCTTCACCTAAGAGGTATCCACAAATTATTATTATAACATATGCAGGATTATACACCCATTCACCTCAACAACACTTTCCCCCAATTTTTTTGCAGTGATCATTTTTCCTCTGCCAACATTACGCTACATTTCATATTTTCACTGAGCTGAAGTCAGTTCAGGTTGTTCTTAAGTTTGAGTGATATGTACTGTACGAGTGCAGACCAAGGGTAGACGATGAATATAAAAAACTCTGGAGTATACAATGGATGCACTTTGAACTGCTGTAGACCTTCATGCACTTTTCCTTTTGCATTTACATCTATACAGACATAAAGTGACGTCTGAATTGTGCAGTGAAAATTTACCACAGTACTAGAGAACAGCCTATACTGTAGGCGAGGATATACAAACAGCTGACAAATTAAAAGCACAGTCCAACAATTAAATTGTGTGAGGGATATTCTAAAAAGGTTGCAGTGCTTAAATGCCTCATTACAAAGATTAATGCACAGTTTAGAGATATGCTGATCAAAAACTGGCACAGCCAGGTGAGTCATCGTTTTTCATGCTCTTTATAAGAGGTGAGTGCATGTACAGTTTGCACCAAGAGAAGAGTACAGACCTGATTGCAGTAAGGGTATACAAACATCTTGCTTGCAGGGTTTGCGTCCACCGGCTGTGTTCAAGGGAAAGTGGAGACGTGCTCTGATAACATTTTGATTTTGATGAAAGCTTTCTATTTTGATGAGTGGCCACTTCTAGCATGATAATGCTGCTATCCTTAGTGCACCAGGTGTCACTGATTAGTTTACCAGTAATGAAAATGATGCAAATCATAGGCCTGATCCTTACAAGTTATCAAGTTGCACTCCTATGTGACAATGCTCTCCATTACCATCATCAAAACTCCAAATGAGAGAATATCTTTTGGTTGAACAATGCTATATTCACCTGAGAGAGAAAAAAAAAACCAGGTGAACTAATGCTGAAGTGCATTGAAACTTCTCGGTGGCCGGGTACACTAGCACATCTAGTTAATGTTACTGTTCTTTGCTGATGTTAAACCAATAGAAGAGAGAAAATCAAGGATACATTTAACATTTTAGGCATCTTCTGTGGTAGGGAAACTCTGATGTAGGCAGCCCAGGTAAGAGCAGAGTTTGCTTTTGGGTATGACTTCATGACCACTCACTGGGGTCTCCTCGTGGTAACACATGCCTGAAACTCTTCACCTAAGAGGTATCCACAAATTATCATTATAACATATGTGGGATTATACACCCATTCACCGGGATTATACACCCATTTTCACTTTCGAATCAATTTTCAAAGTTCATAGAAAGAAACATTAGCAAATGACCAAATTTCAGCATTTTAATTATTTAAATCATTTTATTTGCAAATCCTATATAGCTCTTAAAACTTTAAGCATTGCTTTCCCTTCAGTTAATCAAAATACACTGCTAACAGTGGGAACAAATTCATAAACAAAGTAATTTTGCTTTGATGGACTTTGATATTTTATGCCAAACTGATTACAATAGGTCCGCAAAATCAGGGAACGGTCTTGTTTCTAGATTAAATTCTACTCATTGACAGGTTTTTAGTGTAAAGTAAATTCCTCTATTTAATCACAAATTATATTGCAATGAGTTCCATGCAGACTCAAAGTAAAAGAGGACTCTTGAATAATTCAATATGAACCTTTGGGACAGAGTGCAAATAGAATTTCTCAGCCTGCCGACAGCAATTTCCACCATTTTCAAAAAAGATATTTAGGTAAACACGAAAATAAAGCTGCGGAAAAAAAGACATTTCATATGTACATATGGATATACTGATGAATAAATCAACAAGTGGACTGTACAAGCTAATTAACCCCCGAGGAGTCGTAGCTTGCATTATCTTATCAGATGTACATAGTGAGTCAAGAAAGTTGTAGAATTTCAATTCATTGGGGGTCTTTTCACCGGGGATGGTGAAAACACAACCCAAATGACTCCATTATTTGAGTCCAATTAGAATGCATAATTGTGATGTTTAGCTGGGCAGGAATGCATAAAATAGTTTTTGTTTTGTTTGTTGTTTGTTTGTTTGTTTTTCTCCAAATAAAACCTGTAATAATCACATCTTTTGCATTAGACTGATTGACCACTAACCACTGCTATGTTTGTTTTTTCTTTTTTAATCCCCAACTATAGTCATAAACTGACTCAGAACCTGACATTGTTCTCAAGGTGACATCATCGTTGGTGTTTAATCCAAAAGGAAGTACATTTAACAAAACACACAAATTAAAAATAAACAAATAAACAAAACCTATTATTCTTGATTTTGCTCATTTCTTCCTAAATGTGTTTTGGAGTGAACTATGGTTTTCGAACTTCCTTCCTAGTAACGCCAGAATCAGTTCTTGTAGAGTCATTGAGCCATTAATGATTAGTCGATATTATAAGAACCAACATAAAGCAATTATATTCATGTGCTTTGACTGGTGCTTCTTTTGTATGCATTTGAAAGATAGCAATGTTCTGTATGGTTAAATCTTATTTGGCAAGGAACCATTACATCATCTACCAGAAGTATTTGCATGTAGATATTTTAGTGTAGTATAACAAATGTACTCTAGGAGTATCTAGGAATATTCAGTTGCATAGATTACATTTGTACATTTGTTTTATTCGCCATTGAAATATATTTGTTCTCCATTGGCCAACAGCCTACAATTATGAGCCTTTCAGAAGCTGCCACAGAACACAATAAGTTTTTTTTTTCCTTTATAATTTGTTTCACACCAAACACATCAGTGTTTTGTTTTGGGGCAGAGAGTGACTGGGCACATTTTGTTTCAAATAACATGACAGTTTCTTTCCTTGTCTTTCCTGGTCACAGGAAGTCACGGTTGAAAACTATGACATGAATGAAATCTTTTTTTTGTTCTTCTCCTCCATTATTTAAGACCTTCTGTCAGCTTGATTGGAGAATGAATATATAATATATATATATATATATATATATATTATTTTTTTTTTATCTTTTTTTAAATTTTTTCATTAAAA
>VURO01009894.1:10537-22694 GCA_015108175.1 Pelvicachromis taeniatus
AAGAAAGTGCAGATGCAAGTGCAGTAAACCTGCATTCTATCTGAAGGCAACCAGATAGTGTTACAAAACATCTTAAGGTCCTATAGAAATATATGGGAGAAAGGCTTTCTTTTCTGACTTCTGTAAACACTTTCCTGCTGACTTTCTGGACTCAGTCACTCATTTCGGGCATTACTGAATAAAAAAATCAAGCTGGGGCTAAAAAAACTTGCAATCTGGGATGCAGCAGGGAACTATAGATGACCAGCACAACATCTGGCTAATAAGCGGACTAAACAGTCTCATGTAGTTTGTGGTGACACATTTTGGTTCATTTGGATTTTCCTCAGTATGAAGAAAAACTGAATCACAGGTAAAAGCTACAAGTTTACAAGCTCATCAGTAAATAAACTTTAGGTGTGAAAACACCCCAATTCATACTGTGTTTCAAAATATTCAGACCCAGCTCCTCAATGTCACCTCTTTTTTTTGGAGCCAAGATGGTGACTGCAGAAACACTTTTACACTGACTGCGGTCATGTCCACCTCTAGCTTGTCACTTCCAGTCTCAGTACACAAATATGTTGACAGCCAAGGACGATCGGCTCAAGGCTTCACAAGACGTCACCAATCAGTGGCATCATCGTGTCTACTTCCATCTGATGTCCAGTCTGTGTTACATTTTTATTTAAGCATCAGGGTGAAATATCACCTTCCACATCATAAGTAAATTACTATGTTCAGGAGCTGTAATTTAGTTATGATTTAAGAAATGTAAAATTCAGACCATTGTGATTAATAACACGAGTGTTAAGTGGCCTCTAACTTGTTTTTTTCTCTCCATGCGTGAGCAAGCATCAAAACGGCGATGAACGTACGATCATGCTTGTAGTACTTTCTGGCACACACTATGGCTTTGAGATTAGTGTTTATGATGTGTCAGTATGTTGGTATCAGATACAAACTGCTCAGCCAGGTTACAACTAGCTGGTTATCTGCAAACAGCTCACTTTTGAATCAGGCAAAAGCCTGTTTTCATTGGGAAACGGGCTTTTGCTGACTTGAGCGATTGGGGATGTAAGCTAGGTTTGCTTGCTTTTAGTGCTGCAAGTGAGGCATTGTGGCAAAGCTGGAGAGCAAACATAAGTATCGCATCCTTTTAACTTTTATCACATCCGTTTGACTGAATTCAGTCTCTTAAATTCAGAGACTTAAATTTCTCAGCTGTATTCCTGCAGAACGTAGCAGGAATACAGTTTAACTTGTTCTTTTACAGTTTAGCTTGTTCTATGACATAAACTTTGGTATTACCATACTGAGATACTTCATTTTCACATTGAATGAATTTATCATATTTTTCGGTCAAAATATTCAATAAATACTGGCGGTTAATTAAAAAACAAAACAAACAACCTTAGGATGAATTCCTGCAGGTAAATTTGTTCTTTTGCCATCAGCATTGCAAATGAAAGGATGAATAGTAAGTGACCCAGAGCTGTGGGAGGTGTTTGCACAGGATTTTCCAGCTTCTTTGCAAAGACAACTTTCATTAAGCATAATCTGTGACTGAACAGAGGCTTAACAGATATTCAAAGTCAATTTCCACTGAGTAGAAAACCAATAAAGCTGGTCATTATGTGCAGCACAGCCATCTATGAGCAACATGCTGGCCAGCTGGTAGCTAGTGGTAGTTAGATTACTAGTTTTAAGCTACCTAAAGGTAAACTGTGTAAAGTGACTGATGATAGCAGCATTACATTGGGAGATACATGCATTCACGGAGCATGTCTGTGTTCACTCAATTAAAGTTTCATATATCTGAAATGCTAAAGTTTAAAAAAAATATTTTTTCCGGGCTTGTAATTGCAAATGTCGTGGAAAATTACCTACAGCACAGATTGATATTTTGAAAAGAAAACCCAAAGGTGTTACATGTGCATCTGTTAAAAAACGCGCTGAAACTTTTGAAATCTGACAGGATTTTAAAGTAACGATCAGGGTGATGAGGCAACGGTAAGGGAACTCTGCGGGGGACTCGAGGCTTTAATGAGGCACGACTCTTTGACGTCTTTATGCTCCTTCATGTCTGTCTGTATCTCTCTGATGGTCTTGTTACCAGGCGTCTCATTCTGCTGCACGGATATGTTCGTTTCTTTTCATTATCTCTGCTTGTCTCTCCGTCTCTCACACGCAATCTCTTAGGTGCGACTAAAACATCCAAATTGTTGGTTTTAAATGCGTTGCACTGCCTGTTCCATCTGACCTTGTCAAAGTTTTGTTCAGTCTTTTTCAGCTACAGTTTGTGCAAGTCTAACAAACGAATGTCTCCATATATACTAACAAGTGCAAGAAAACACACACACATATAGTGCGTCGGCACATGCACTGAAAGAGCAGCCTGTCATAGTGTTGATGTCTGGCCTCGCCTCTGTAAGCTGTAATCAGGTTTGCCGTGTCTGTCAGCGCTAAGTGAGGCTGAGGGGAAAAAAGACGGATCAGAGGGGAAGGCCAAAGACTAACACGTCAACCCTCTCTTCCTCCTGCGCCTTTTTCCATTTCTCCATTAAAAGCCCACCCGCCTCTTTCTCAGTCTTGACATTCTCTTCCAGTGACGTCCTCTGCTGATATTTGCTGAAACAATATGACGACAAAACTTTTTCTTTCTCTTTGGTTTTTCTCACTCGGCTCAGTCCCGTAACTGTCACTTTCTATCCCCCGAAATTTTCCTCCTCGTATTCTCTCTTTCCTTCCCGATACCCGTCTGTCTTGTCATCTGCCTCTTGGCATTTGGTGTAACTCACACTTAATCTGTTGTTTGTTCATCTGTCTTTCAAGCTTTTTTCTTCTTCTCCTTTTAATGCAAGCTGCACTTGTATCTACCACCTTTCATTGCCGGATTGTGTCTCCTTTGTCTTTCTTCGTCTTGTCATCCACCTCTACCTCGTCTCTCAAGACGGTTGCTGTAACTCCTATTTAATCTCCTGTTTGTTCATCTGTCTCTTCATCTGTCTGCTTTTCTTTCTCAGTCTATTTGTGTTCAGTCTGTCTGCCCCTCCTCTGTTTCCATTTTTACCTTAAAAAACACCACCATCTAATTTATCCTTAACATCCTCAGCTTTTCTCTGATTTTGATTCTGAATGATGGCACAATTCATTTACCTCTGATGACATGTTTTAATCTCTAGGTTTGTTTAATCCCTTTGCCTCTCTCATACCCTCTTTCATGTTCTTCCTTTTTTCCTCCCCTTCTTCTTTCATCCCTCTCTCCTCTCTCTCTTACTTGAAGAAACATTATTATGTGCTTCTTCCATAACCCCATTTGCTCTCCACTACATTTACTCATATTCCTTTTTATCTTTGTGCTTCTTAGGTCTCTGGACTTGACTGGTCCATTATTTCTGGGCGGAGTCCCTAATGTGCCAGACAACTTTCCTTTTGGCACCAGGGAGTTTATCGGCTGCATGAAAGATCTGCACATCGATAACAAACCGCTGGATATGGCTGGATTTATCGCCAATAATGGAACGCTTCCTGGTCAGTGCTGTGAACCATGTTTGCTGTTCTACAAACATGTATTATTGTGCATTTGTAACATTTAGCTCCTTCTCAAGAGCCTTTTCACCCATCTTGTGGAAAAACATGCACAAACAATCATATTTAAATGAAGTATTTTTAAGGGTTTGTGTGCAATGAACCACTTTATGTTTCTAAATATTGTAGGACATAATAATGGAGTCGAGCCTCATCTTCACATATAGTCATATATAGTTAGGCTTCATTGCACTGAAATTGGACTTTCACTGATGTACTGCGTGCTTGCATTGCTTTTTATTATATATGTGAAAAGAAAGGAAAACATTTGTTATACATATTTGTATATATTTGTTGTGTGACTATGTGGAAATGTTTGTATATCTTTCATTTTCATACAGACATATTTGAAGACTTTTAAAAATGAGTTTTGCTACTCACTCTTATTATTTTAGGCTCAAACACACCAGTGCAATATTTCAAGTCTTGCTTTTGTCGCACACTAATGCTCTCTGCTTTCTTAACGGTAATGATGATGGGTGTCCTACAAAGATTTGTAACCACACCGAAAGCTTTAAACACCCTAAATTAGAGTCTGGCTGAGTGAGGATTGATCGAGGATACCAATACGTGGCGTTTTCAAAATCTCATATTTAGAAATATTGGCCGATTTTATTTTTCAGGCATACCAAAAAGAATCAAATTTTCTTAACATTTGTTTTAGTTAATTAATTATTTATTTACGCTTTGCCCGGCCAGCGGGTTGTCATGTTTGGCGTTCCAAAGACTTGTTGCCAACAGGGAAATTGTAGAGGGCCCTCTGGTGGGCAAACAGTGTAACTTTAACACTCATTACAAGGTTGAAGGGTGTTTCTCCAGTCTTATTTACTTTTTCATTCAGTCCAGTCTTTGTTGGTATTTGTCGTTCCTGGTGTCATTATGATACCAGCAGAACAACAAATAGCCAATAAATCAGTCAGACTTTATTTTGAAAATTCTCGTGTGTGAGTGTGGTGTTATAAACCTGACAGTGACAGCATGAAGATTTATCAGCTACAGTATGTTGTAATTCATTTTTATAACTTCAGTGATCTCTGCTGCTTACAATAGGCTGCACTGCCAAACACTCCTTCTGTAAGTCCAACCCATGTCAGAACGGAGGAACCTGCAGAGTGAGCTGGGAGACTTTCTCCTGTGACTGTCCACTAGGATACGGTGGGAAGGACTGCAGCCACGGTAAGTGGCCGTGGCCCTACAGTAAATACACTAATAGCAACCTTTAAGAATGTTAATTTTATTATGCCACTTTAGCATAATTATTAGTAAGACGCAAGACAGTTGCTGGTGTAACGAGCATTTTCTATCAGTGGCTGTAATTTTAATGTTTTATTTTTAAAAAACTGATTTTCACAGTACTTTATTTTTTGGCTGTAATAATACTAACACTTCATTAATTAGTTCACAGCTTGCATATGCTTAAATGCCCCAGATAACACCTTTTAACTTAACGTGGCTCGGTAAGCGTTGACCTGCATAATATGAATGTACTGTCTTAAATAAAAAGGGAGAATTGATGATGGAAAAATACAGTCCAACAGACTGAGCTAAGAATAAATTTAGTCTGTGAGACAGTTGTTACTGGATATCTGGCTTTATTTCCTGTGTATAATTGAACCTTAATAAACCTTCAGAGATTTCCCTCTCATGAGTGGACATTCGCTAGCCCAGGTGGTTTCAAGACCAAGTTTTACTCATTTATTTTTACTGGCATGTCTTGATTGTGAGCACAGACGTCCAACTCTAAGGGGAAATAAAGCGTCGAGATGCACTTGAGAGGAAAAAAAGGGGAAAAAAAACATGGTGTTTATTGATCTCAGTGACAAATGTTCCCAAGTTCTGGGACTGCAGTTTACTTCAGAGACTGCAGTGTAACATATGTTTCATCATTTAATTTTGGAGGCTTTTATGCCTTTGATTGGTAATTAGACGACTGAGGAAGCTGTTTGGGCATGAAATGCATTAAAGATCACGTCACGCCCATACAGACATGGTCTGTTTGTCCTTAACCTCCAAAACAACAAACCAAAAGTCCATTGATCCTAAATGTGCCTTGAGATGTGCCATCTGAAAGTGAACAATTCACAAAAATTATGTTGCAGACTGGTGGATAAGAACAACAGTACTGGAAGTTGTTTCGGAAACTTCCATAATTTTTATTTGTGTTTTTTTCTCTTCGCCTCAGTGATGACCCACGCACACCGCTTTCTGGGTAATAGCGCCCTCTGGTGGGACCTGAAGAATGACGTAACCATCTCCGCGCCCTGGTACCTCGGACTGGTGTTCAGAACCAGAGCCCGCGAGGGGACTTTGCTACAGGCCCAGGCTGGCCAGTACATCAGCCTGGTGTTTCAGGTGGGCACGAACACATTTAAGTTTTAAGAGGCACGTCCGAGATGGTTAGTGGAGAAGGGATAGTGGATATATTGAGGCTGTTGAAGATAGAACTGCAGAGGATTGATGTAACAGAGGAAGGATAGGCTGAGATGGATTGAAATGACTGCTGTGGCGACCTTTAAAGGGAGCAGCCAAAAGACGAAGCAGAGTATCAGTGGAAATTCAGTGGTTCCTTTTAAATAACACCAGGCTC
The DNA here is from genome assembly GCA_015108175.1 of Pelvicachromis taeniatus. Lineage (NCBI taxonomy): Eukaryota > Metazoa > Chordata > Actinopteri > Cichliformes > Cichlidae > Pelvicachromis > Pelvicachromis taeniatus. The sequence goes on from VURO01009894.1 coordinate 16,695, forward strand.
CATGGAGTCTGAAAACAGATCACATTTCTTCACATGTATTCATATCTGGTGTTGAAGGAGATCGTTATGTTTCGCCCTCTGAAACACTGACTGGTGGATAAATGGATGAATTGTGTCCTTTCCTTTCACCAACTTTGACTGAAAAAGCTCTAACTGCATTTAGACTAAAACACAATTTGATCTTTTTTATATACTTTAAGTTTCAAATGCTAAATCCAGAGAGCGTTTTAAATGAGGAGAATCTCGGTGGAAGCTGAGCCAAGACATCGGATTTCACGCTCTCCTACACACAGTCACACACACACAGTTGTAATAGCGCATCTTTTTATTTCTGTTTCTTCTTTTTGTTTTTCTTTTAATGTGATTTGCAAATTTATTTATTCATTTATTCTTCTCGCTCTCATCAGGTAATTAATGGTCAGCTGGTCTTTTCGGTGACCCGCGGCTCAACCAGACCGGTGCGTTTGCGGTTGGATCAGGTTCAAGTGGCAGACGGCCAGTGGCATGACATCCAGCTTGAGCTGCGAGACGTTCGCAGTGGCCGTGAGACTCGCTATGTCGCCACACTGCGGTTGGACTTTGGACTCTATCAGGTAGTGCAAATTATCATCTAAATCTCAAAGCGTTTTTAATCCAACTATAATGTCCAGCTATCAGGGAGCACACTTACACTAGAGGCACATAGTACAGTGGAATTTTTTTTAAAGGGGAGAAAATTAAAGTCCTTGAGTAGCTTGAAAAAAAATTAAATTAAATTAAATATTAAATGTATCCTGCAAGCATAGTTTAAATGAATAACAAGGTTTTTTGTCATATCTGCTTTACGAAATCAATAAGGCTTAATTTGGCTTAACAATTAATTTTTTGACTGTGTTCAAATTAAAAGAGGCAGTTCTTTTTTTCCAATTGTAATTCTCCATTTATTTTGTCTGTTTGAAATCGGCAGCTCCTTGATGGACTATATTATTTGGTCTAATCACCAGAGAAGTACTTCATTGAAATTTTAAAGCATTTAATATGAATAGAGGCAATCAATCCTGTTTAATTTCCTCTAATCCAGCATGTCCCCATAAGTACAGATGTCTCTCTCACTTCCTGCTTTGAGCCAAAGCAATGAAGTATATTAGGATGCTAAACATAAATAAATAATTATATCAATCCCTTGAGTTAAGTAAGATATTAGTTTATTGTAGGTTGGGCTGGTGAATCTTTGCGTCAAAGGGAAAACCACCAATCAGATGACCCCCTGTAAGCAGCACTAGGCAACGGTGGGAAGGAAGAACTCCCTTTCAACAGGATGAAACCAGCCTCAGGGAAGGGCAGCCATCTGCTGCAAATGGCTGAGGGTGGGGTTGGAGAGAAGAGGAAAAAGGAGTACATACTTACACGTGTAATGAAATGCATGTATAAACACATGGGGGGTAAAAAGAGGTCAGTGGAGAAGAAATAATGAGCACGTTGCAGAAAATCCTTCAGCAGCTCAGGGTCACCTAATCAGCCCTAACTGTAAGCTTTATTGGAATAAAAAGTTTTATGTCTAATCTTAAAAATGCTGGTGTACACAGCAGCTATGGATAAAAAGGAAATGGCAAGGTTTTGGCGTGCTTGGTCAACAGGCGCTTAATAAAGTACTCTTGCAGTCTCTGTTTTTGAAAGCAGTGTTCTGCACAGTTAAAGTTTTTGCTGAGATTTTAATATCAGCACATAACTACAGTTCATTCTCGTTAATTTACCTTACATATCAGCCACTGGTATATTTTACACCACTTAAAAAAAGTCTTTGGAACATACCAAAATACTTATTTCACAAACGTCTTAAAGTATATTTATAATATATTTCAAGTATATTTCATCAAAAGTAAATCCCGTTATCTTCCTATCTTTTTATTTCTTACCGCATTATTACTTCTCCTTCCTTCCTTTCTTTGCCTAACAATCCTTGACAGTGGTATACAACATCCTGCCTTTTTAAAACAATACAAAGCTTATCTTAAAGCAACACACACATACGCAAATACATATAAATGTTTAGAATATGTACAGGTTTTTCTATAATCCTGCAAAGCGTCAGACTCCCCAAGATGCTGGCTCCTAATCCTCGTTTCACTAATCTCCGGTGGATTATTATGTCAGATTGTACTGTGTGATGTTCGTGTGCGTGCATGCGCTCGTACGACCTATGTGCCTGTACATATGTGGCAGTAATGTGAGCACAGAGAAGCACAACCACTGTCCGTATTATAATCGTCTTTGGCTCGGTTTAAGCAAACACGAGCAGCATTTGTTGTGTTTTTATGTCGTGCTATTTCCTAAATCGTCTGCCAGCACGTTATGTCTTTCATCTGTTCATTGCAGTTCACCAGGCTATTCTCCAAAGTGCATCAAGTAGCAGACTGAGCAAATGGTGCAGAAAAGCATTTCAAATATAAAATTATTAAACAATTAAATGGCAGTTGCCTTTGAAAAGGGGTTTTGGCACGTGTGCCGCTGTTATCAGACATATCTCAGCTTCCATTTTAGCATCTTCCACTGCTGCCGAAACGGTGATGAATGCGGCTCATTGATTTTGCTTTCATGGTCCTCGCAAGCCAAGTTGCCTGTCAACATTTCTTTGCAATTCTGCCGGAGTTATCACTTGAGCGTTGACCTTCTCCGCGGTGATTGCATATTATGGTTTTCTTCTGTTTAATGAAGCCAATCATTCAGTCGAATCCTTTTCACGCTCCTCTCCACCTCCCCTTCGATTTGACTGACACAAGCCTCATAATAACCTGGCGCTGCTCGCTGATATATCGGTAAATAAAAATATAGAGGTTTCTGGAAATCAATAATTCTTCCAGCCAAAAAAAAAAAAAAAAAAGTATGTTTTTCAGTTCATTTTGATATAAACCCATAAAAGAAACAGGACATCTTTTTATTACGTTTTCACTGATGGTCAGATGCTTGTAACTATTTTTTTTTCATCCTTCATAGGACTGAGTGTGCTTGCTGCTATTAATAATCATATTCTTTGCCTTTCCTGTCTCCATCTGTTCTCCTACCTCTTTCCTTCTTTCCCCATTAGGGAACAGTGATAGTGGGAAATGAGATTCATGGTTTGAAGGTGAAACATCTGCATGTTGGAGGAGTGCTGGGCTCTGGGGAGGTTCAGAACGGGATAAGAGGATGCATACAGGTAACGGAGTTTTTAACGCATACAGTGAAGACATAAAAATAAAAAATGACTCTGGGGCAGGCCAGTGAATACGCTAATACAGCTGCTATTGTTTTTGTGCTTTGTGTCGAGGTAACGTGATGCTCACGTTCTCTTCCTACAGGGCGTTCGATTGGGCGTGAGACCGGACGCCCCCGCTCTGCCCCGCCCATCTAGAGCTGTCAAAGTGGAGACTGGCTGCACTGTCGGTAATCCCTGCCTTTCGTCTCCCTGTCCAGCTCATAGCCGTTGTTCTGACCAGTGGGAGAGGCACACCTGTCTATGTGAACCTGGTGAGTGAAGCAGATGGCGTGGGCTTTGTAGTTGAGCTTGAAGCGAAATAGAGACACGTCATTTTACTGCCTTGAACTAACATGTAATATGATGGGGGTCTCCAATGATTAGCCATTTTTAAAGACAACTTTTTTGTTCAGGAAAAAATGACTAATATTTTGGCTTTTGATGTAAAACTGGGAAGTTAATGGCAGATATTATGTCATTTAACTGAGAAATCATGAAAAATCACAAGTCTGTTTCCACCTGTTGCAAATCTGTTACCATCCACATGTGCACAAAATCACTACTCATATTCAGAGTCCAGCCAGAACCAGCCACAGATTTGAAATAGAAATTCAGAAATTCCACCACAAATAGTGACATAATTGCTACAAAAAAGTTGATTTAACTGAAAAATTATATAGTCGCTTAGCAACCTTGCTTTTATATAGGAATGTAGAGCTCCTATAGGAAGTTGCATTCCTCAGTGCAGACAGACTTAGACTGATTGCAGATGTCTTGGCAATCTGTATGAGAGTGATTGCAGTCGATCTGAGTCAGGTCCTGATTATGGAGAGGAAGGTTGCATCCCACCATGTGACCTGTGCATCACTGAAGTGGTCGTGCAGACATTGAGGTTGTTGCAGTTAGTCATTGCACCTGCTTGTAAATGTTCTGTGAAGCTGCAGAGAGGCTGCCATCCTATTTTTCCTCTAGTGTGCCGTTAGCTTTGACACAATGTTTGCAGCAGTGGGTGGCTTTTTGTGGCCTCATTGGTTTTATTTCTATTGTCAGATTATTCTGTGACATAATGCTTCTATAACAAATAAAAATTATAGGACTGCTTCGCCATCTTTGTCCCATCTCCTGCCTGAAGTAATGTCAGGCATACGCACCATACATAAAAATGTACTTTTGATGTTTTTTCCACTCACGGTCTTACATTTACAGTAAAATGCAACGTGGTCAAAGAAATAGGTGAATTTGGAACACGTAAAACTGTTACTCTGTTATTAAATGTGAAGACACAACATCACTGCTAACTGGTTCACAACAGATAAACTAATAGTAATAGTAACACCCCCCCCCCCCCACACACACACACACACACACACACACAAAACCAACTAAAAAATGCTAAACAGGATTAACGTGACTATTGTTAAAAGTACAGATTACCAGACAGAACATAACACATTGCCTGTGCGCTAGCCTCTGAGCCAGGCAAAGAGGTTTGAGAGTAAAAGGTAAAGAAGATGGCTTAGTGAGAAACAACAAATAAAAGGTGAGTAATTATAATGGGTCCATATGCGTAGGTGTCTCCCATTGCTGTAACTGGGTTAAACTGATATTTGGGTTCAAATAATGAGTCCCGTCCACCTGAGACCAAGAGAAAGAAACCGACTGCAGGCTAACTTCCAAAAGCTCCTTAGTAAGGTGAATATAATGAGGTGGAATTAATGTGGAGGAAAAGAATATGATTAAAAGAGAACTAGAGGGGTGGAGGAGTAAAGAGACTGAAGAGAGAGTAAAGGAAGTGTATACTGTATAGAGAGATGCAGGGAGGGAAAAAAAACAATAGAAAGATGAAAAATGCCGAGGAGGAACAAAGAGAGTGAAAATATTAATGATTAATGACCAGAAAAAGGCGGGTGACAGAAATAGCATAAAAAATATGAAAAACACAAAGTTTGGAGGAAAAAAGGGAAAAAAAAGAGGGCGCGAAAAAGTCAAATCAAACAGCCTGAAAACACTAGTGACACGTCTGGGAATATACGTACACAGGGATGCACTTAGATTTGAGAGAAAATTAACATGACAGCTGCACACATGAGAGAGAAGCAAGAAAGAAGAACAGCGCAAGGAGTGATATTCGATATTTATTTGGAGCTAGCAGTTAGCGGCAAGAAAGTTGCATGCAGCAGAAGCCCTTCAGCTCTAAACGTATTGATGTAACATGTAAGGCCAGCTGAACAGTAGGTGATTAAGAGATAATTTATATTATGGGTAAAAGGGTGAGGATGCAAAAAAACTGGCTGGCAAGTTAGCAGAAAAAGAACCATATTAAAAAAAAAAAACTAGAAGAAATTCCATGACTAGTTTGCAAGTGGTTGCAGGAGGTTGAAGCAATCGCCTGCAACCTCTAGCAACCACCACCAGTTGAAATTGGTCACAAAGAGGGTGCCTCAAAAACCTGCATATAATCACTTTGGTTGCTAGCAGATTCCCATAGGGAAAAAGTGCCATCTTGTCTGAAAACATTCACCACTAACTCTTTCAGCTGTAGTGAAACTTGGAAAAGTGCAACACAAACAGAGAATGGAAAACATTCGCCTTCAGCAAGTAAAAGTGTAAATGTTTACTGTTCCAACCAACACATTTTAAAAGGCACTAGTTTTACTTAAGACAAACATTCTTCTTTTACGCCGTGTGTTTCACTCACGCCTGAATGATGGAGTTTTTGCAATTGATATCACAGAGACTGGATCAATCACTCATCTACAGGTCAGAGAATCCCCCCCCCCCCTTGC
>VURO01009894.1:22714-40419 GCA_015108175.1 Pelvicachromis taeniatus
CCGGTGGTTGCTGAATGGTTGTTGAATCTCTAGACTTGTGATACTGGAGCTTTATGCGATTTGGGGTTGGGCGAGACCCTGCAACAGATTGCCAGTCTGTCACAGGACTAAAGTGTCGAGATTGACATCTATCAGACAAAGTGGGATCATTCGGTCTCAACACAGAAAGACCCCAACAGGCCAGCAGATTCAAACCCAGGACTTTCTTGTTATAATGCAGCGCTAACTGCTGTTCTGTAGAAGTATAGGATGTGATTAGACTGCCATTGTACTCTGTAAAAACACACAAGCAAAATGGGTCACAGTTGCCACATATCAGCCTGATTTTTCTTTGTAAGGAAAAGCAGCAAGCTTGAAATGAGATTCATGAGATTGGTGGTATGTCATGCTTTTTAGTCGAAGATGTCTGATTGCTAGGTCAGACTACCTCAGCACACAAGAAGAAACAAATAAATAAACATAGCAGCTTACACACTCCCACGTCTGTGATATAGAAAAGAATGTCATGTGTAACACTCGAACGTCATCTGCGTAGACAGCTACCACGGCAGCTACTTTTAGAAGGCAGAAGTAAGTAATAAAAAGTTACCCAAGAAAGAAAAAGTGATGAAAATGAGCATGATGCTTGAGGGAGTGAAAGAGGAGTCAGTTTGTGACTATGTGGAGGATATAGTGAGACAGCCTCAGGCCTTGACAGCATGGTAGAGGAAGCAGAGAGGCACTGCTATCCCTGTAGCATCCTGCACCAGCCCGCAAGCTAATGCTAACACCTTGACTTATTAACTTGGAGCACACACACACACAGATGCCATCACACCGAGACTCAGCCACACACATTGCCACACACACATACAGCATTTCCACAAACTTAATATGCGTGCACTTATTTACTGTACACACATGCGCTTTCATTATCATTACATTTCATCAGCACAATGAGCATTAAAAATTGAGACTGTTATAGAATGAATGCCGCTTAGAGACAAATCAAAGTTTAATAACGGCAGAGAGAGAAAGAAGTAGACGCGCACTCTGAATAATTCCCTTTCATGTGTGTGTTTGTGTGTTTTGCCCTGGTGCCGAAGCTAGCTTAATGGGTCTCATATAACTGACAGCGCATCTGACCTGCAAAAGGCCTCGTAGAAGAAACACACCACCTCTCTGTCTATCACACGCACACTGAAACAAGGTTCTGCATGACGAAGCAAGGAGATATCTGCTTTCTCATCTCCTCACTGTCTGTGTGAATTTGTGTGAGTTTGTTAGAAAGCATACAGTACGTATGACTTTATGTACGTGTTGCTGCCAGCTGCTTCAGACTAATTGGCTACTGTGAAAAATGAGATCTAATATGAAAAATTGCAGCCATGTTGATTAATGTCCATTTGAAATCTCTGAACTGTTCAGAAGCCAAGACGATCATATGCAGAAAACACAATTGGAGTAACTGCTTTTGCTGCTGTAGGGATTCATTCATCAGTGTTTATGCCGTTTTCAAGTTGTTATAGACTGTAAACAAGTGCCAAATAAATATTTCTTTAAATGGAGTTTGACGAGGAAAGTACATTGTGTGAGGTTGTTGGTTTGGGCGTGGTGTGCAGCTGCAGTGTATTAAACTCTATGCCTCTGGGAAAAGTGGTGGAGATGTATGAGCTTCGAGTTGTAGTTTCCTGTGTAGTAGATGCCAGATCCTCAGGGTGCTGAATCAGGGTAAAGTTGCACTCCGTGACAAATGACTCCTCAACTGGAAGTGTCATTTATTAATCAGATGTGATATCAAAATAAATAAAAAAAACATACAAGTAGACCACTGTTATATAAGTATATGACTGGTGCACTGCATGTACTGTATAGTGTGTACTTCTTTAATCAAAAATATCTCTGAAATGATTGCAGCTTGGAGGTTTAAAGTGTGCAATAACATCATGACACTGAGTAATGTCTGCAGGGGATACAATGTCACATGTAAAAGCACTTTAAAATAGCTTTACTACATGAACTCTGGCTCCAAATCTCCAAATCAGCAGCAACATCTGCAGCAAAATATTTGCTTCTGCAGCAGAGCCAGAACATTTTTATGAAGTTGATCGGGCTGAGACCATTGCTTGCATGCTACATAAAGATAACACAGGAAGTGATGCTATAGGCACTATAGTAGCTTTCATAAGCTACAGTTTGTAAAAGCAGGAATGATTTACATGTAGAAACACATGAAGATTCATTTACAAGAAGCTTTCCCTGACAGAGTATTGTTTTGAACTAATCTCACTGATCACCAAGAACCAGAATAGTTTTGTTCTATCAATACATAAAAATACATCGAAAGAAAGAGCAGGAAGTTAGATTTGTAACACTTTCACATGATGTGAAAACACTGATTGCTGACATATTTCATCGTTAGTGTTAATTAATCGATGAAGCTCTCGAGAAAGTCAAGTGAAATAGTTGATGTCACTGTTAAAATGTGTGTTTGTGGGAACAATAGGTATGGTGTAAGGGTTCTGCAGAAAGCTGTGATAGAAAGAGAGAAATTAATGACTTTAACAACTGTTCATTGATTTTTGTGGGGTAGCTAGAGGGTTGGCCATACGTCAGTGTGTGGTGTTCATGGCCTCCTCTTGATTCTGTCTTTTACTCAGCAATACTTTACTCAGTGTTAAAAAATACTCAAATGAAAGTACAGTAGAAGATGGTGGCGGTTGCACTGATGCCAGTTGGAGGTCCTTAAAGATCGCCTGTATGTCTGAATTAGACTGGGGGGGGGCTGTATTGTTTTTAATCAATAGAGATAAAGAACAGAATACAACAAAATTTAAAGAGTTTCTTGAAAAGACGCAAACTCATTATCAGTGACTGAAACTCTCACACGCAGCTTCATGCTTTTAAGTCCACAACTGAAATGATTGTTGTTTGATTGATTGATCACGTGTTTATGATGGTAACATCCCCACCAGAGTGAGGATAACTGTAAGAGTCTGATTCATTAAGTTCACCATGCAGCGAATGAAACAGAATTTAAATGTAAAATACTGTAGCTCAACAGTGTTGTAATATTCACCTGTGTTCGAGTACTATGTACCAACCATATTAGTCGTTTAAAAAAGATAACTGCATTTAATTTCTTTCCTGTAATGAACTATATAGACTTTGGAGTCTATATCTCTCACTTTCAAAGAGACAGCATCACGTGGTCTCTATGGAAACATCCACCTAGCTACAGTTCAGTTTTTTCCATTGTTCCACGACCAGTTTGGATCAGAGAGCTGGCAATGGTGGTTTCTATTATGTTTGCTGGGTATTTGCTTGTCAACCCTCTTGATGCTATGCAGCAGGGCACAGTAGGTTACCTTTGCACAGAAAGTTCCTGCTAAAGCATGTAACTAAAACAGCGATACACAAACCGAACTAAAAGTTCAGTGCACGTTCGAACGAGTGCTTTCTTTCTTTCATCATGAGCCACCGTTGTCACATAGTTACTGAACTCGGCGCTCAGTGTGAGCGTTTTGTTTTGGAAATTTAGATACGCAAACTCGTTCAACTGTCAGAGAAGACAGTTGGATACGCAGAAGATGAATGGACGGTTCAGTGAACAGATGACTCATTGGTCTTTCCTGATTGTAGTCATGTGGAGAAGTCAAGCTGATGTTGTGTTACAGGGAAGTCAGACGCGAAGCTGGGAGTCACGCTCGAGAAGCACAACTTTTCAAACAAACTCCTGCACCGCGACTGCAAAAGATGAAAAACATATGCACACCACTCTTTGTTCTTCAGGCTCGAGCCTCTCCCTCGCTCTCGTGTTGTGTTGAGAAGGCCAGTGTCATTATAAGCGTCTGAAAACAGCCAAGGCCGTTGTCGTCTCCCTTTTTTCTGTTGCCATGGTGAAAGTGTAAAGATGTATAGGGCTGATAGAAGATGATTGAGTGTACGTGTGTGTGCGTGTGTGTGTTTAAGAGAAAGCAACAGATGTGGAGAACAATAAAAAATAAGGGTGGAGAATGGGGGGGGGATCGTGAGAGACAGAAAATAGGCACAATGTTTTTGTGATTTAAAAGAAATTGTGAGATGAATAATTGTAAACTGAACAATGGTTGCAATTAGCTTCACTATGTGACGTTTTGGAGATAAAGCTGGGTTAGTGTCTGGGTTTTTTTTTTTTATTATTATATAGCATGTTTGGGTTTGATTATTTACAAAGAGCAGAAAAAGTTAGAAGGAGATGCATTTACGGAAAAGGGATTCATTTGAATGCGAGTGTAAATGAATACTGAATACTAGCAGAAGCCAAGGCCACAGGCTTGAAAGCAAAGCGCCTTCTGTATTTTCTTTAGACGGACAAGTGAAAGCAGACCTTGCACTTGCTTGTCTGCTTCACTGAGAGGAATGCAGACCTCACCAAGCTGCACGCACGCATCAGCCAGTCACACTTCGATCTGCAGAGACGTCCTTCTGTTCTGTGCCGGTAAATTAAAAAGAGGGCCTGAAAGCCAAGCTGGTTTAAGACGCGAGGTGAAAGCAGAGATTTGTTGATCAGTCTGGTGTTCTGGGTAAAATATGACGAGAACAAGTTGTCTGTGTTCGTGTTGTACAAGCAGTCAATCTTGACTGATTGGTGAGGACAAATTGTTTGACTCTCTAATGCTGTCAGGTAAGAATGTAGAATTTCAGCCTCGGCTTCACGTTGGGTTTACTATTAATTAACATGCCTAATGTGGCAAAGACCTTTAATTCCCACAGCAGCCGTAAACAAATGCACAATAGGTCCACGTTCAATAAAGGCATGAGTCTGTGCTACCTCGTTAGACAGAAATCCAGGCTTTAACATGTTATTTCTGTCTATTTGATAACTACAACCTTGCTAAACAAAAATATATGTTAAGTAAATGAAACCTCAAATTATAAAATTGCTTTCCTATCTTAAAATATCAGCAAATTTTTCTGTGGCTCCACAGTTGAAGACAAGACTCCCCTGAGAAGGAGAAACCCCAGCTGTATCAGTTGGATTCATTATTAATTATTACAGTCAAATCTTAGTTTTATTTTAATTATTCATTTGAGTCTGTGAAATGTATTATTTTAAATTCATTGCTTTTATTTCTGCCTTCATGTGAGTGTAGATTCTTTTGTCATTGTGTAGTCCTGTAATATTTAAGTCCTCCTATTAAAAAATGTTCCCTAATGACTAAATAGCACAATTATGCTCTTTTTAATTTAAAAGGGGGTCTAGGTGAGAGGCCTTCACTATTTGTGCTCAATACACTGCAAACTATGCATAAAGCGCTCAGCTTTAGTCATTAGATTAAAGAGGGGTTTTTATGTGCTGGCCTGTATTACCATATAAGAGGGTGTGTTTGTGTGGAGTGTCTCGGGGATTGCATTGAAGTGTATGACGGCTTCGTTCCTCATGCTGCACACAAATATACTTTGGGAGTGTGCGCGTGTGTTGTTGAAGTGGCTTGTTCAGCTGTGTTGGAGTGTACTGTCTTTGCTTTTTATGTAGCGCATTTCGGTGCTGTTATGAAAACGAGACGTTTACACTTTCTTTTTCAGTGACGTTATATTTTTTAAAATCAGTTTGCTCTTAGTTTATCTACATCTGACTTGTTGTCCAGAAGTGGCATAGATGTTCCTGTGCCTCAGTCCACACGCAAGGTCCACATACAATAAATATCCTGCTATGTGTGGGATAGTCTCCGGGCACCTTGGCACAGTCTGCAGCTTGGGTTCTATCTGCTGTGGTAGACTCCTGCCTCTATGCATCTGGTGCTTAGGGCCTGTTCTTGTGCTGCCATGATCAGAGTCTCTGTGCTGTCCTTTTAGCTGTCCTTTTCTGGCCACTGGTAAGATTTCTTGATGGCAGCCACTTCCTCTATTTGTCAGTGGTTCATCCCATCTAGGGTCTTGGTCTTGTAGAATGCTCCTCTTTCTGTTCCTCACTGTCTGTCTTAAGCTGCCTGAGGCATTCTTGGAGCAGCTCTTCTTGGGGGCCTGATATATTCACAGATGCTCTGTGTTTCATTCTGCATTGTGCCTCTGACACTCACTAATCCTCGCCCTCCCCATTTCTACTGCTCATAGAGCCTCAGGGTGCTGGACTTCAGGTTGTGGGGAGTTTTTGTTTCTTCACATCAGTGGCATCTCTCTCCTCCTGTGGCCAGCTTGTTACTACAGTTGGGTATCTGCTAAGCAGCAGGGTGTATGTATTGATGGCTTGGATCTTATTCCTACCATTCAGCTGGCTTCTCAAACCCTTCTTATCTTCTGGAGGTATTTGGCTGTGGCCGACCTTTGTGCATCTTTATCATGGTGCCCCTTGGATTGTGGGATACTCAGGTACTTGTCCCATGTAGCTCCACAACTTCAGTCCAGGTAATTTTGTCTCTCTTACTTTCCATTTGGCTAAAATTACCAAAATTTACCAACTTATCCAGGACAAATGGCATCCCGATGTCCTCCTGTCAGTCCTGCTGAGGTGGATTGTGAGTCCATGTCTCGCTCACTCCTGGCATACAGCGTGATGTCATCTGTGTACAGGAGGTGACTGATGGTCACTACAGTCCTGAATTTATATCTGTATCCAGTGGATACAGATATATCAGTATGTTTTGTTTCCGCCACACCTGACGTGCATATATATTGCTGTATAGCAAGCAGAATGTTTTCTTGATGGTACTCTTGTACTTGTTTTGAACTCGAAATAAAACCCAAAAAGGAGGAAGCGCTGTGTTCGGGTTTCAGTGGATGACAGTGTAGCAATGCACTGTTGCGGCATGTTTTCCAGTGGCTCGCCCAGCCGAAGTGCGTCAGGAGAATGACATTTGTGATAATTTCTGTTTGATGTTTGAGATGTTTACTTGCGAGCTGACAGGTTATTATGTGTGGTACACAGATGGAAAACACAGTGCCGTCCTGCATATTAAGATCTCAGTGTTTGCTGTGTTCTGCTTTTATTTCATCAAATTACTTGGAAGGGAAGTACTTTAAACACTAGGTTGCCTTTGTTTTTTTCTGTAGATAATTATCATTTCCAAAATAAATCAGTTTTTAACGCTAATAAAACTCAGTGTTAATATTTAGGTGCCAGTAGGATGAATGGAAATTTGCTTAGACCCACTTAAATGCATGACAAGTCTCCTGATAATGTTTCTTATAAGGCATTAGGGCAAATAAAATGAAGGGTGAATCAGCCTACTAACTGACTTCCTCCTTGTGTCCATAGAGTTTTAAGGATGTCCCAATTGCTCAGGTGGAAGGTCCAGTGAATTTAATCAAAATTAGTATTTAATGTAACCTGCAAAGCAAAAAAATAATAATTTCTTATTCTGCTGAAGCTTTTTGCCGTTTGTCTTTGTGTCTCTCAGGTTATTATGGTAAAAGCTGCACAGACGCCTGTCATCTGAATCCATGTGAGAATGAGGCTCACTGCCACAGGAAGCCCAGCTCCTCCCATGGATACATTTGTGACTGCGGAGACAACCACTACGGGCAATACTGCCAGCACAGGTACACATGCAAACGCCCACACAACTGATGTAACATTTGAACTTCAGCTTACCTGTGAGGTGCCAACACAGAGCACAACTCTTTGTAGTCTCTAGCCCACTTAAGCCCTGTTCAGTTATGTGCGTGTCTTGGTAGCTTTAGTTCAGCCTTGTTGCCTCACATCTCCAGCGTTCCACGTAATCCACTGTGGGATGAGCGCAGTCTCAAGTCATAACACACACACACAAACACTCACTCAGAGGTTATCTGTGGTTATGTTAAACTGTGTGAAGTAAGCGTGACCCTGACCTGACCCCGTGCCTCTTTCCTGCCTGTGAAATCCACACAGCTTAAGATTTATCTCATGAGCTGCTCATTGTGTGAGCTTTTGTCCCAGACGAACATCTTTTATCTGGTGTGTATGTTTTTCACAAACCAGACATTTTCAACTGCTGATGAAATACGTTTTTCCGTATATTTGATTGGCGCACAATGAGAGTTGTATGAAAATGAAATCAACATTAAGGCTGGATTTATAATAATTTTACAAAGATTATGCAATAAGTCATATGCACGCACACGCACACATATGGCTCACTACCCATAGGTGGTCATGAGTGTACCTCTTCAAGCTGTCACCATGTACTGAAGGATGATAACATCAGTAATGGATTGACATTTTATATTATGGCTTTTTTTATTTGCAGATTTGCTGATTTATACCATTTTATGCTTCATCACAGTACCTTTAAAGTACTATTTATTTTAGCAAGTGAAATGACAGAGCAGGCTTGCTATATTTTATAGGAGACTGTTTCTGTCAACCATCGCCACTTTGTACGATGAAAACAGCTATTTGCCTCAAGGTTTCTGCAAAGGTGAATCTTGCTACTCTAGGTCTCTTAGTAATGGTTCCCTACAAATAATGTAGCGATAAAGTTAAAAGCATACATCTATTTCCCTGGTCATGAACGAGCCCAGCTTACCAATATCCATGTCACAATAATGAGCCAGTTCCTATAAAAGAAAAGTTCAGACTAACCTCTAAAAATGAAAAGTTTTAGCAGTTTTAAAGCAAACGTGAAAAATAATCTTAAATGACTTGCCAGTTTGAACACATTTCTCATTTAGGAAAGACCCCTACAAGGCATCTATTCATCACAGCACAGCTGGAGCAGCTTCCGCTTAAGGCCCTGTCTTTGTTTCTGTGCACCCTGAGTTATGATCAGACAAAGTATTTTGCATTTAAGCTGCCAAAAATACACAACAGGGAGACACAGCCCTGATATTCTGTTACAAATCACTCGCATCTGAATTTTGCTCTCTGAGACTTTCCACAAGGTGCAATTAAGAGATGTGCACAACAGTCTGCATTAACTGCGAGAAGCGCTCATCTCCTCAGTGAACCATTAGACGCTAGACATTAGAGACCAGGAGGAAAGCACATTAACTGTGATGTGAGCAAATGAGAAGTGTAGTGAACATAAAAAAAAAGTTATTTTTATGGTGTTGAAATTCAGTTGCAGTGAAACCAGGTTTTAAAACAAACGAATGAACTTAATAAATGTTTTAAATGGGTGAAGAAGGCTTTCCTGTTTAATATGCGACTTTTTAAAATGTGGTTGTGCCAGCAATAAGAAGCATTTTAAGTTTGTGGCTGTGTATGAAGTCTAATGTGCATTAAGAACCTTATTGTTACAAGCTAATCTATACATAGTGTATAATCGTATCTTGTTTCTGTGACTCAGCAAAAGTTCAAATTCTTTTAATGTTTGTACATCTGCCTCCACATGTCAGTATTAATATTTCCTCCCAGTTCGATCTGTACCTTTGTTTCCTTCATTTCATACTTTTTTCTTTCATCTCTTTGTTCTCACCAATTATTTGGAAATCAGAGGGAGCGTTGAATCCTTTGAAGAGCGATTAAAAGTTTTTGACAGGCTGTGTTGCTCACTTGGTGTTTTTTCTCTTTTATCTGATCTATCTTGTGTTAATGACTCCGTGTCTGTGTGTGCGTGTAGGATTGATCATCAGTGTCCCAGGGGTTGGTGGGGATCTCCAACCTGTGGACCGTGCCACTGTGACACCAATAAAGGCTTCGATCCCGATTGTAACAAGACCAATGGACAGTGTCAGTGCAAGGTAACCAGGAGACACACACAAAGTGAATACAAAGATTTTGTAAAAAGGTAGTAGAAATACTTTCCTCTGGATATTCCTACCACAGTCCCTAAGCTGGATAAGGTGTTAAAAACTGAATGAATGGATGGGAAGTTGTTGTATTACTTAACTGCTGGAGCTGCCTATAAAAAGCCAAATATTTTAAATTGTCATGTTTAAAATTGATGTTATTTAAATTAAGAATACCTAATTAGTACATTGATTATCTCCACCCCCGATCACCCAGTAAATCTCTGTCAGGTTGATTGGCTATCCAGATGTATAGACAACAGCAACCACGATATGACGATCATCCATACCTATTGAAATTTACGATCCGTAAATACACGTGTGTATTGATATGAATAGCTGCTATAGTAAAACCTGTTTTTATCTAGGCTTTAATTCTGAAGATAATCTTTAATCTGTGTGATTTCCCCTAAATCCACACCTTGTAGCTACATGAAGCACACATGATCACAGATGAGGGTCCAAGGGTTAAATCAGGAGGTTTTACTGAATAATCTCTATATTGAGGTCCAGCTGTCAAGTAGTGTGTAGGTGGGATAAACAATGACTGTGTCGGAAATGTGGTGCCTTTTCTCTATAGCTGATCACGGTGTTGATTTGACCCCAGACAAAGTAGTTAACAACAATTTGTTGTTAACTACTTTGTAATTTTGGTTATTTTATTCTTCTCATTGTTGGGCCAACACAAGAATGCTTTCATTTAGCCTATGTTGAGGCAAGTATTGCAATGGACATTTGAAATAAATAAAGGTTTAAAATCTTAATAGATTTATCTTTCTATACATTAACAGTTATTTTTGGGAAGTCCTTCAGAATTACACTATTGCACCATCATCTTCTAACCTGATATTATTCTTTTCTTTAGTGCAGAGTTAGGTCCCATTCACATAGGCCTAGACACTGACTGGCAACCTGCCTGGCAACCACCAGTTGCTAGGGGAAAATGTATAATTTTCAACCAGAAGCAAGTGGTTGTTGTAGGTAGCTGGCAGATGCATTGAAAACAGCTACTAAAATTGCAATGACACGGGACTAGAGACTGGTGAGTGACCCAATCGTAGTCTGCTGGGAAGATGCCAACTCGTCTGCAACTACTCGCTAAGTTGTGAAGAGTGCAACGTACACAGAAAGTGGAGAATGTTCCCCTTGAAAGTAAAAATTATGTCTTTTGCAACATGTTGGTTTCAGAGGTAAAGAGCCAGCTTTTGCTTTAAAGGTGAACATTCTCACTTCCAAGTTCCACTATCGCTCTCTCGATGTCTTCCAGACTTGGAAAACAACAGACAACTTTGGCAATCTGCTAGCAATCAAAGAAATCACAAAAAACAGTTTGGTGCTGTAACAACAACCTGCAAACACTCGCCACAATTTGTTTCTAGAGACCAGAGAGACCAGGCGGGTCGCCGATTGGTCTGTAGTGGTGTGTGACTGAGGCATCAATATTCTCTGTATTCTCAAGCTGAGCAAACTAAATCATCAACTGTGATGCATTGATTGATGCTCTTCGCCTTTCTCTTATACATGGCTCCCCATTTGATTCACTGTATAAAGCTCACAGTCATGCATGCTGATATAATTGTAACACGCTCATAATTTGTATGGTTGAGACTGATGTGTCTGTCCATGTGTATATTCAGGAGTTCCACTTCCGTCCAAGAAACTCGGACACCTGCCTGCCGTGCGACTGCTACCCAGTGGGGTCCTTCTCACGGGCATGTGACCCAGAGTCAGGCCAGTGTCAGTGCAGGCCTGGCGTAATTGGTCGTCAGTGCAACTCATGCGACAACCCTTTTGCTGAGGTCACAAACTCAGGCTGTGAAGGTATAAAAAAAGAAGTGGGTCAACTGAGTTTGTTATTTGCTTTTGCTAATTTTTAGCTTATTTTCTGTAAAAAAAGAAGAAGAAAAAAGCAGTGAGCACCAGCGGGGGCTGTGAGCTGTGTGTGCGTTTGTTTTTGTATTCCAGACTTGGGAAAATTATGCATCTCACTGTTGCCTGTTGAGATTACTCCTGTTTACACAGCAGGGGGCTACATCATTCATTCATTCATTCATCTGCTAATGTGAAGCTCCGTATCACATCTAAGGCGTCGCCACTTATGAGTGAAAAAAAATAAAAAATAAATAACTTCAGTAATTCTAAAAACTCTGCCTGAAGGCAATATTAGTGTGAGGGAGAAAATCACTTGTAGAAAACGATTTGTTCTTAAAGCTGCTTTATGTCAAAAGTGTGTCACTGTCACAGCGCCATTGATAAAAAAAAAAAACAAGACAAGTAAATGAAAAAAATCTGCTGTTTTCGTTCCGAGTTGGTTTCAGTATTAAACCTTTTCGGTAAAGTCGTAGTTCCCAAAAGTTGTCACAGCAATTTCATCGTCCGTGCACCTTTTGTGGGTCTGTCGACAGACTGGTGGCAAAGTACAGATAACGTTAAACAAAGTGTATAATTTTTAAGATGGGTTCAAAAGCCTTCAGACTAAATTATCATGAATGACAATAATGAGCCACTTCTGAGCTTTTACCCTATTTACCTTCCTGTGTAATCACAGGATTCCCGTTTCTCCGCCGTCCCGTCTTTTTAAAAACGGTCATGTTTGTCAAGCCTCATGCTGAGCCCGGAGACACAAAGAAACTGTTAATTATATTCATCGTCTATTTAACAGCTTCCAGTTGATTCTCTCTCTCTCTTTTCCCTGTTCTGTGCAGCATTGTCAGTTCCAGTGTCTCCACTTGTAATTACTTCTTTTAGTGAGACGCTGCTGTTTTATTCTCCCACAACCATTTTCATTTTCTTCTCAAGTCAAAAGAAAAACTTTTTTAAAAATTTATTTACATTGTGAGTCATATTTTGTCATGATTTTAAATGGAAAAGGTTGTTGAGCCGATAAGGATTTTAATTGGTGTTCTCTCTCCCGCAGTCATTTATGATGGTTGTCCAAAGACCATTACTCAGGGGATATGGTGGCCACGTACCAAGTTCAACCTGCCCGCCGCGGTGCCCTGCCCCAAAGGCTCTGTCGGTCTGTACACATGAACACAAGTGCATTCAAACACACTGATTATTCATGCCAAGTCATGGAGACATTTAAAAAAAACATGTTTCTCCTCCCTGCAGGTGCTGCCATTAGACACTGTGATGCGGAGAGAGGCTGGTTGGAGCCGGACCTTTACAACTGCACTTCACCTCCGTTTGTGGAGCTCAGTGCTGCTGTACGTAGACCACTAATGACAGTAATACAATTCATAACTAATTCACTTTTAAACTCCAATGATTAAAAAGTTTGTTCTAAACATCTAAAGTCAACATTTCTACTGCAGGAAAATTTCAGTTAGGTTTAAGTTTTTATTTATTTTTAATCAGTAACAGGAACCATTATTTTTAATATGCAGCTGAAACGCTTTCTCAGCGATTGCCAATTTAATTCCTGTCTTGAAGTAATTCTTCAGTCTGGAAATTATTCAAGGACAGATTTGCCTTTTGGAAAGAGCTGAAATGTTCATGCATGCAAATATGTCATCTGGCATTAAATCTCTTCATTCATTCAATAAATATTTTTCCTGCGTCTGGATATTTGTGTAGCTCGATTCCCTGGAGCGCAACGAGACAGAGCTGAACACCATCATGGAGAAGAAGCTTGCCCACCAGCTCCGTGATGTAACCGAGGCTACCACCCGGCTCTATGGCAATGACCTGCAGATAGCTGAGCGGCTGCTGTCACGCCTCCTTACATTTGAGACCCAGCAGACCGGCTTCGGACTCACCGCCACCCAGGACGCGTACTTCAACGAGGTAAAAATAACATATTTTTAAAAGAATTCCTTTACAGTCTCCTGTTAGTCTTAACAAAGACACACTCTGCTTGAGTCTGCATATTTTAGACTGACGTATCAGTACTTGGGGAGGTGAAATTTGATGAGGAGGCAGGTGTTGTGAAAAAATGAAGACATTTGCATTAACGGGGACTGTTTACTGGTTCTTGAAGATTCATCCTTTCTGATCTAAATGTAAGTGACGTCGTGGAAAAAGTGTGGACGGCAGCATTCACACAGACAATAGAAACAATACAGCGAACGCCATCATGAGCAATTCAAGGATAACTTCTAGGTATATTGATAAAATGATGCATTCATTGAGCAGATGTTGGCAAAAGCAGGACTTTTTAAAATGCAGATAAAGTTGTGAAAGGTTGTTGGAAGAATCCAGGTGTAAAAATGTCAACTTTTTCTAAAACTGGATGTATTGGCGATGTATTGGCAGCTTTTATCAGTATGTCAATAGATTTAAGTGTAACTTAACAAGCGAATCACTAGGAAAGCATCCAATAACTACT
Organism: Pelvicachromis taeniatus; assembly: GCA_015108175.1. Taxonomy (NCBI): domain Eukaryota; kingdom Metazoa; phylum Chordata; class Actinopteri; order Cichliformes; family Cichlidae; genus Pelvicachromis; species Pelvicachromis taeniatus. The sequence goes on from VURO01009894.1 coordinate 36,714, forward strand.
GTAAATGTGTCTTTATTGAATACTCATGAATATCATCAGAAATTATTAATAATATCTGGTCTCTTGTTGCTAAATTAAATATTACAATGAAACATTAAGTTGTGAGTTAAAATCTGGAATGATGCAGACTTTGTGTTACTATACTACTGCCGCTAGCAACTACAAATCTGCACAGAATCTCCCAGAGGACGTAAAATAGCTGCTGTTATTTAAAACTCTAGCTATGATTGATACACTGTACCATTATGAGCTACAGACCCAGTGACTAGATATTACAACGAGATGTCTTTTTCTCAGAAATGGGAAGTAATGTTGCTATGGCGATGCGGTGACAGTAACTCGTGAAATATAGCAGCGCGTCATCTCCGCATATTAACTGACAGGATCTCGTTTTACCTGATACCGATGCCTTCAGCTGGGGATGCACCAGCTGACAGGCGATCATTTAAAAATTGTTGGCATTCTGACATAAAGGAGGTAACCAGACATCTCTGTTTTATTTTGCCATAAATATTTAGGCTTATATATCAAACTCAGCTGACAAGGAATGAGCTGCTCCTGTTCCATACATCACGAGTAAGTGGCTGAAGAATCCAGGATTGCAGGACCCCCTCCTGCTAGCTTCAGCCCTCCAAACTGCTCGCTGACATGAAACTGACAGCTCACTCGCTTATAATACTTTACTGCGGTAGTTACACTTATTTTCATTCATGAGGTGAATTTAAATTGTAATTCCCGCTGGAACGTTTTCTCTCCACGTCACTCAAACGGTTGTAATAGTCGTAAAATATAATGTGGAATTTCTGTTAGCAACAAGCGATTTTTCTCATGGTTATTAATGGAAACCTCATGACATTTTTCCCTCTTATGTCTTTAACTGATGAGTTGGCTCCAGCTTTTTAATGTTTCAGCCAGTGTGTGATTTATTCACTTTAATTAGGGACCTTAGTGGGCAATAAAAAGATGTATCTCTCTCCAGTACAGTATCCACAGCTGACACTGGGTTGCGATTCATAATTCATGCTAACAGGGAGGATTTTTAGCCACCCGACGGTAACCGTGAGCAATAGAAAGTGAGAGGTTGTGTTTCATTCGCCCATAGTCTGAGCACAAAATGTCACTTGTGCCTATTTAGATGTTAAAGTTCCCTAATGCAGTCTCCCCCCCCCCTGTGTTTTCCCACTGACATTTGCTTTGTTACTCCATTGATTCTGCATAACACGCTTGAACTAGTCCTAGTTTAAGGTGCTGTTTTTCTGAGCCACAAATCTGGTGGCTAGGAGACAGAAAGTGCACAGCAACACACTGGAGTAAGACTTCATCATCAAATCACTTTTCTTTCTTTAAGTCATCTTAAACCTGTGTATGTGAATTTGTTGTGGCACTCGAAAGGTATGTTAGCGAACACAAAGTCCACACACACATATACACAGGCACAGACAGTTGCTATGGCAACTCAGCAGCAGCATTAATGATGTCCTACAGTGAGTGAAAACAAAAGCCTTTTCCTGCCTGTCCTTTCATTTAACCTGACAGTAAATCAGAAACACGGCCATTAGGGCTTCGCGATTGGTTAGCGTGTTTGTAGTGTCACAAAGCTGCTATACGGTGTGTTGCCACATTAGAACATTAATGGCTGTCGTCAGCCCGACTCACCTTACTTGTAACCTCGGCTTCTGGCTGTAAAACAGTGGTGCTGCCTGTGTCTGGAGTTAACGAGGTAGCTTTTGGTTTATTATGGCATCACTGAAGGGAAGTTACAGGCTTCCCTTTTTTTCCCCCTCAACAATAGAAAATTTATATCTGATAACACTTGACACATCATTTTAAACAACAGCAGCTATTAGGCCAAGATGAACAGGTAATGCTGAACACGGTTTCTATAGTAACCCAGCGGCGGTAATAGAGCCCCTTGGCTTCAGGAGAAATGAAAGAAAGCGGGGAGGAAAGTAGAGTTTTCACATCAGGTATGTAGCAGTGAACGAAGGAAGATGAAAACCTTTCATGTTCAAGCTGTGATCAAATCCATCTGAATGCTGCTGTACTGATAGGAGACGGCTGGGGCTCACATTTTGTCAAGTACGTGACAGCGCAGCGACAGAATCTTTAAAATGTACTTGTAGTTTTTCTTAAATGAAGCGAAAGAAGTGCCGAAATGCTGAATTGAAAAAGACAATTTTTCAGAATTGCATGTTGCAAAAAAAAAGTAGTCCCTCTTTCTCTCTGTGTGGCAAGAATGATATGTTAACCCGTCATCCATGCTGCCTTTGAGAATCTCTCTCTCTCTCTCTAGATTCCCGTCATCCGTGGCCTCTGTTCTATTTCATTCTCCTTTTCCCCCCCTTCAACCTCTTTCTTTTCAATAAAGTTTATATGGGCTTTTGCGGCACGCTCGGGTGTTGAGCTTGAGAGCCGCCAATTTTCCCTTTTCAATTTTCCAATTTTCAATTTTCCAGTTTTCTCTAAGTGCAGATGGAGGTTTAACTGGGCGTGTTTTCTAAGCGAACATCAAGCATTTTCATTCAGAGGATAATTTATTCATAGCAGTCAGAATCTCTCACTACACATGCTGAAACAGTCAGTGCACAGAGGTCATCTTCAAAAGTAGTTGTAGTCACATACAGGGAATGCTGTACGTGACTCGACACCTCTGACGGGCAGTGAAATGATAAGAAGGAAGCACAAAAAAACTAGAACGATCCCATTTTTTTAATGATACCGTCACATTGTTCATTTTGTCCTTTCTCCCACCTCCAACAATCCTTTTTTTCACTCCATTTTTCCATCTCATCACAACTTTCCACCTCCCTACCTCTGTGCCTTCAGCCTGTGACTTCTCATCTCTCTTATTCTCTTTTTTTTCTGCTCTTTTCACTCAAATTCTCTTCTTGAATCTTTTTTCCTTTCTCCACAACAATTCACTGCATTCTTTCTATGCTGCACTGCATGTACTTTTCCTTGTTTGCCTGACGTTTTTGTCATATGTTGTTTTTTCCTTTCTTTTCTCCCCAGAGCAATATATTACACTGCAGTACTTTATTAGGTCTGACTGCAAGGGATCCTCCCTCTCTCTCTCTCTCTCTCTCTCTTTGCCACTGATATTTCTCTTTGTTCAGCCCTTCTTGCAAGGCTGTGCAGTCCAGACTAATCTCTAAGAGGCCTCCATCCATAGTCACCAATTCTCCGTAAAAAAGCAATGACAAGGGAGCACTGACAGTGGTGAAGCTTGTTCTAATTGGGGTCAGGACTTAGCTTGGATTTTTTTATCACGGTTGTGCTCAAAGCAGCCAGACAAACGGCGTGACGATACAGCGTACTTCTCATCTGCTCAGCCAGAACCAGGCTCTCGTTTTCTGACCTTTAATTCCTCGGTTTTCTCCCTCTGTTAAACTTTATTGGCTGAATTGTCTCCCTGCGTGCTTTCGCCGTCTCTTATTTCCTCAATCTTTTGTCTTTCCTCCATGAATTTGTGCTTTATATCATTATACGGTTAAATTTGAAATTGTGTTTCATTATTTATATTTAAAAAAACAACAAGATAAAAAACAAAAACAGTGCCACCAGCACATGGACACCTTATAGATTTGAATTATATTTTGTCTTCTTATATATATATTTATATATAATATATATATATATATATATATATATATATATATATATATATATTTTTTTTTTTTTTTTTTTTTTTTTAGTTTTATCTTTT
>VURO01009894.1:48297-59829 GCA_015108175.1 Pelvicachromis taeniatus
GTGCATCCATCTTCTAATGGCTGCCTCCAGCAGTTTAAAATGGCTTTGGGATGTGTTGTCACAGGAGATGTCATCACGGATGTGCAGCCGACAAATGTGCAGCAGCTGTGTGATGCTATGTCAATATGTATGGAAATTATTTTATGTCATATAAAATGCGCAAGCAAATCATAATTTCATTTCATAAAATTCCTCATGTGTAATCTCTGAAGAACGTTTCCAACACCTTGTTGAATCTGTGCCACAAAGAATTAAGGCAGTTCTGAAAACAAAACAGGACTTCACCCTGGTACTAACAAGGTGTACCTAATAAAGTGCCCAGTGAGTGTTGTTTTGAGAGCATTTGACTTTTTTTAGGTATGAAAAACGGACACATGGACAGCAGCAGGACATCTTTCTTGAAATGTTGCTTATTATCTCCTCGTTCTGTCTCTGCCCCTGCAGGTATGAGGTGGGGGGTTGCTGGACGGTGAGAGACTGTATGGTGGTGTACAGAAACACGTCTCATGTGCGCTGTCAGTGCCAGAGACTGGGCACCTTTGGCGTGCTGATGGACAGTTCGCAGAGAGAGGTTAGTGATCAGTCAGTCAAGAGCTACTTACTTTTAATCAAGATAAATCAAGATAAGTCTTAATCCTGTCTCGTTCCCTGACCCTTTCTGTAGTAATCAAGCATTTCCCCTAAGCAAACCTTTTACTTCACCATGTCTGCCACTTTGCCCCAACACATTTTTTTTCATTTAACACTGTCAGCTGGTAATTGCCCAGTCTGAAGAAGAAAAAAAGGAAAAAAATGTCTAGAAATCCTGACTGACATCCAGAAGGCTGAAGAAAGGCCTTGTTACAGTTGTAGAAGATTTTCACAGCTTAATATAAAACCCCTTACCCACCACCCCTAAGCATACTAAGTTGATGATGTGTCAGATCTCGAGAAAGGGCGTGTGTGGAATCAGAAATATCATTGTCTTATGATGACGATTTCCATTTCTCCAAACTGGAAACAGTTATATAAGATTAAGTAATTCATCATCATTAGTATGGTTGTATGAGGGGTATCTTATTCTCATTCACCTGAGATGCTGCAGGGAAGCCCAGTTTGCCCAAATTAAATTCTGGTGGTGTCTGCTATGTTTGCTGGCAGCAGAGCAAATGTACGTTTTGAATTGATTTTATACTCTAGTTTCTCCTGACAGATAAGCTTAGTCTGCTAGCTAGCTTGGTTTGTCGTCTGGTTCCTCTGTTTTTTTTTTTCCCTGATTGCGTCAAAAAAAATATCTTTTTAGATGTTTTTAATAAAGGGATTTAATCATGCATTTAACTTTCATTAGATTTCTTTCGATAGATCGCACACTTGGTTGTCATAGAAATATTGCCAGTTCACACTGAAGGCAGACAAGAGAGTGCAGAGAGAGATGGAGCTTAAAGTAGCAGCATTTTAATGCAGTTGTAATGGTTCATCTTCTTGGATTGCAGTTTCTTTTTTCAACAAGTTTTCTCACTCCTCATCCTTTCACCCCTTTCTTTGCATCTCTCTGTGAGTAGCAGTTGGAGGGCGATCTGGAGACACTGGCCCTGGTCACATATTCTTCTTTGTGCCTTTCCATGCTGGCCCTGCTCCTCACTGTCCTGGTGCTCTCCTGTCTCCGGGGCCTCAAGTCTAACACCAGGAGCATCCATTCAAACACAGCAGCAGCCATGTTTTTATCAGAGTTGGTGTTTTTGCTTGGGGTCAATCAGACTGAACAACAGGTATGTACTGGCAGGGGTGAGCTTTCTACATCCATCTTGTTTCTGTGTTGCCTATAACTTTAGGTCATTTTTTTCACACCACTGCACAGCCAGTCACCACTTTATTCAGTGTACAGTCATGGTAAAAACAAAGTACACCTTCTGTCAAGGTTTTACATATCAGGAAATATAAAAAAATATCTATTCCCTTCCAGGTCTTAAAATTATGATGAAAAAAAAAAGTATTATTTAACAATAATGGAGCAATGGCGCAAAAGCACTGTTAGACATCATCATTTAATGACGTCATCATTTAATGTATCACTTTGTCAGTCTTTCACAGTGTTGTGAAGTCATTTTGGTCCACTACTCTTTAGAGCATTGCTTCAGGTCATTGAGGTTTACAGGCATTTGTGTATGCACAGCCCATCCATCCATCCATCCATCCATCCATCCATCCATCCATCCATCCATCCATCCATCCATCCATCTTCTTCCACTTATCCAGAGCCGGGTCGTGGAGGCAGCAGCCCATCCTTGTCAGATGACCGAACCACCTCAACTGGCTCCTTTCGATGTGAAGGAGCAGTGGCTCTACCCTCCTGAATGGCTGAACTTCTCACCCTATCTCTAAGGGAGAGGCCAGCTACCCTTCGAAGGAAGCCCATTTCCGTCTCTTGTATCCGTGATCTCGTTCTTTCGGTCACTACACACATCTCGTGACCATACTTGAGGATAGGTAGTTTACACTCAGCACTCTCTTCACCACAACAGACCGGTACAGCCCTGGCGGAGCCCATCACCCACCAGGAACAAGTCCGACTTATTGCCGGCTATGCGGACCAAGCTCTTGCAATGGTTGTATAAGGATCAAATGGCCCGTAGCAATGGGCCAGACATCTCGTACTCCCGGAGCACCCCCCACAGGACAGCATGAGGGACACAGTCGAATGCTTTCTCCAAGTCCACAAAACACATGTAGACTGGTTGGGCAAACTCCCATGCAGCCTCAAGTATCCTTGAGAGGTTAAAGAGCTGATCCAGCTCCTGATCAGAGTATGTTCTGGACACTCCGGTAAAAATTTGCGCTGAGCTGTCAACTGATCACCACCTGGTGGTGAGTTGGATCATGTGGCGCGGGAGGACGCTGGACAGACCTGGCGTGCCTAAACGTATAATGAGGGTGTCCTGGGAATGCCTAGCAGAGGTCCCGGTCCGCGAGTTCTTCAACGCACACCTCCGGCAGAGCTTCAACAGCATTCCAAGGGAGACTGGGGACATTGAGTCCGAATGGACCATGTTCAGCATCTCCATTGCCAAAGCCGCTTAACTGAGCTGTGGTCACAAGGTGGTTGGTGCCTATCATGATGGTAACCCCCAAACCAAATGGTGGACACCAGAGGTGAGGGGAGCCACCAAGCTGAAGAAGGACTTCGGAGGCAGCTGACAGGCGGATGACAGGCCAATTGGAACGTGGCACAGGCAGTAGCTGAAGCAAAAATTCAGGTGTGGGAGAAGTTCGGAGAGGCCATGGAAAAAGACTTTCAGGGGATTTTGCAATTTCTCTGAGCATGCCCACTCCTGGGAAGATTGGCAACTATCTTGAATTTTTTTTACCAATCACAAAAAAACAAAGGGTTATACTTTCTCTGTTTTTCCTCCAGTGTGTTACAGGACTGCAGTTTTTTAAAGCCTTCCATTGTGAGTATCCTCTTCACGTAGGTGCATATCTTTGACCATGCTCACAGTTCAGGGCATAAGTATTTTTTTCTAAAAGTAGACTTGTTGGTATGTTTGTTTTGCCCATGGAGAAATTCTCAGTCCATTTATTTTCTTCTACTGCATTGCAATAGTTCAACAAACTTAGATTCAGCATCCATCCACTCTTTTTGTGTTTATATTTTCCCAATTGATTGGAACCTTGCCACACTGATGGGCAGCAAGAATCATTTCTCTAAAATCATTGCTGATGTCTTTGGCATTCAGGTGTTATCACAGAGTTGGATGCTCAAGACCAGACAAAACTTCTGGTTTTATAGAGGTGCCTACACCTGCTGATGATCTAGTAACTAAGTAATCAAGGAGCTGATTATTTCTACTGCGTCTCAATGCATAAAACCGTATAATTGAAAGAGGTTGTACTTTGTTTTTGCCATGGCTTTGGTGTATATCAAATTTTTAACCACACTTAGATTTACAAGTTCATCCATCCATCCATCCATTCTCAGCCGCTTATCTTTTTATAGCGCGGTGGGCGCTATAGCCTATCCCAGCTGTCTTGGGGCGAGAGGCGGGGTACACCCTGGACAGGTCGCCAGTCTGTCGCAGGGCTAACACACATAGGCAGACAACCAGTCGCACTCACAGTCACTCTTGCATTCACACCTATGGGCAATTTAGGGTTTTCAATTAACCTATCCCCACAAATTGCATGTCTTTGGACTGTGGGAGGAAGCCGGAGTACCCGGGGAGAACACACGCAAACACGGGGAGAACATGCAAACTCCACACAGAAAGACCCCGGCATGATGGTGGAATTGAACTCAGGACCTTCTTTGCTGTGAGGCAACAGTGCTAACCACCGTGCCACCATTCATCTCCAAATAGTATCTGGCAGTGGCCATGGTTTTTCTTAAACTGTTACCAAAAAACTATCATAAGATGTTCCTATCTTTGCAGTTTTGATGTCCACAGATCTTCTTGCATCCTAGTATTTTGGTTTTCTTCCTCTTTGTTATCCTCTGCTTGGGTTCTTCCAGTCACTCTTCACTCTGTGCTTCTCTACATCACACTGTCGTCTTTCTTCTACGTTAAGTCCTCTATGTTTTTTCTTGTCCTCTGCCCATTTTGTTTTGACCACTATATCTCTCAGTTTTGTTGCATCACACGTGTCTATATAAAGTGCGTTTAAAGAGCAGCGAGTCTTGTCGAGAGGGTGCTCCAAATATGTGCTCACTCAGCATGAAATCCAATTAATTAATCTTCATCCCCCACATAGTCGGCAGTACTGCTCTTACAGTGTGACTGGTTACTTCTAGCTGAACAATATGTTCTCTAATTCATGTACTCCATGCTTGGGAGAGCATTTCAGCGCTTGCAGCAGTTGTGTGTTAGTTTTCATGCGCTTGTGCATATTTTAGTCTTTCCATGCTTTTGTGTGTGGCTCGCAGTGTTTGCTTGTTTTGTGTGTGGGAGTGTGAGATTCATCAGCTGGCTGTATTACTGCCAAGGCTGCTGCTTTTTCTGTGTCATGTTTGGCTCGTCTTGGGAAATTGTACTGAGCATCTTTTAACCTCTGGGACTTAAGCGCCTGCTCTCTTTAATGTTGAGAGTTCTGAGTTGTATTCATTATAGATTTCATAAGCGAAAAAGGCAGTTCGTCCATTATTATCTACGATGATATACACTTGCTATGGCACAGTCTTTAATTTAATTTAAAAATAATTGTTTGTCTAAGTCATCATTTGTCAACCTACAACACTTGCATGGCCTTTCGGGGGGTATTTGTCTGTCCTGAGTGTAGGTTGCAGTCACATTTCAGAAAACCAGAGCTTATAGAAGCTCACATGGGCTCAAAAGTTGCTTGCTTATTAAACTGCGGGTTCAGTGAACCTGAACAATTTTGCCAGAGGACATCAAAGCAAATCTGATGTCAGTCTTTGCAGTTTCAACCAAAATAGACTGCCTAAGCTTTTTGAAACTGTAATCTAAAAAACTATGCAACCGATCTGCTGTCATCTGTTAAAAGTACAGAGCATCATTGGTGGACCTGCCAGTTCTGGTATTTCATAGCAAGTACCAGTTGGGCTCCACGATGCTAGGCAGTAAGAACAGGTCCCACTAGAGGACAGCGGGCCCTGCGGCCACCTCAATGAAGTCTGTTTCTGATTGTTCGGTCAGAGACATTCACACTAAGTGGCCTGCCGGAGGTCATTCTGTAGAGCTCTGACAGTGATCCTGATCCTCTTTACACAGAGGAGCAGATACTAGTCCTGCTGATGAGTTAAGGAAATTCTGTGGCTCTGTCCAGAGTAACTGCTGGTCTTCTGGGCTTTCCTTCATGATCTCAAGACTGTGCTGGGAGACAAAGCAAACCTTCTGGCATTTATACTTATTGATCCATCCTGGAGGAAAACTGACACCATCAGTCATGGACTGGTGTCCCTAGAGCTCGGACCTCAACATTATTGAAGCAGTGTGGGATCATTTTGACAGAGAATGCAATAAAAGGCAGCCTTCCTCCAAATAAGAGCTTTGAATGTCTTTCAAAAAAGCCTGGAAAACTATTCCTGAAGAATACTTAAAGAAATTACACGATGCCTAAGAATAAAGGTGAACAGACCAAATATTTACTTAAAAGCTTGTTAAAACTATACAAAATCTTTTTTACCTTATATACTATATTTCCATTTATATTTGCACTTTTCAATAAATCACTGCATCTGCAAGTTTGCACATTACTGCACCTTGTCTTGTCTTTGTGTAAATTAGGAACACATTTGGCTCCAAGGTCACATAGGGACACGTCTGTCAGGTTCCTACAGACATCTTATTTAGTTGTGCATTTTCAGGCTATTTCCTGAGGCTGGTTTAGATTTTAAACAAACACCACTGCAGTTCTCTGAGACGAAGTTGACTTGCTTTTTCAAAGTGCTGTAATTCAGTGCCACTTGAGTTTGAATGGCATCGTCCTCATCTGGTCAAACAAATCAATTCAGACTAAAGGGCTGCAGAGTTCAAATAAACCACTTCAGCCATTCTTGAATGCAGCCTGAAGGTAATTTCTCAGAAAGCCAAAATGTTAATGCTCTGCATTATTCATGGGGAAGCCAAGTATCACTGCCAAACCAACCAGCAGCATCTAACTAACGATGGCTTTGAAGTTTATCTCCTGCGCTTACTGGGATTCATTCCTGGATGATATGTAATTTAGAGGAAGGAGTGACCTCAGGAATGAGTGTCCTATGGCATATTACGTCATCCTTTTATTTATACAGTGTCCAAGTTATTGTCCACAAAGCAAAGTTTTCTATGTGGATCAATACTGTTTCAGAAGAAAATGAGGCATAGATTAACCATCACCTGACACACCAGATGGTTTGTTAAACAAAACCATCTGAAAAGTCGTCCTTGGAAACTGTTTGGAAAAGGGTAGGCACGCACTTGGCAGGTATTTGGATTGGCCATCTGTCTATCACAGTCGATCATTGGCAGCCAATCAAAGGATTTGCTTTTGTACAAATAATCAATTCCCTCTTATGTCAGCATCAGTTTTCATAAAACACATGCAGACATACCAGTAGATCCTCACAGGATGCTTACTGTGACTGGATTGGAAGGTCATAGCTTGAACCCAGGCGTAGTGGATCCTCGTGTGAACACGAGAATCTTGTGAGAATCTAGGTGTCTCGCAAGATAAACGCATCAGTTTATATCTCTCTCGCATTATTTACCTTCCTCTACAGATAGTGCACATTTTTGTAATCTTAATGATAATTAAAAGACTCTCTTGGGTGTTATTGGTAAAAATCAGCTCTTACAACATCCGTTTACATTCTTCATTTTTTATGCTTTTCCTGGACAAATTGTAACATGCTGCCATTATCGCTGTTCATTAGATGCATTAGTAATTTAATCATGAACGGCTGTTATTTCATTGCTGACACCTGCTTTGCTGTAATAAAGACTTGTTGGTTGGTTGCCAAGACATCTGTATTTCAGCTGTTGCACAATCCTTGAAAGGATTCTGTTTTTTTGACTTTTCACTGCTATCGCTTCTTTCCTGCCTACCCCCTTAACCTACCCCTTTCATCCCTTTTTCTCCCCTGTTAATCCTTTTTTGTCACTTTCCTTCTGCTACCTGTAATTGCCTGCTCCTGCCCCTTTCCTTCTTTCCTCTGTTTCTTTCACTCTCTAAAAAAAAATCTCTCCCCTCAGTTCCTGTGTACGGTCGTCGCCATCCTGTTGCATTACTTCTTCATGTCCACGTTCGCCTGGATGTTCGTGGAGGGTCTTCATATCTACCGAATGCAAACAGAGCAACGCAACATCAACTACGGAGCCATGAGATTCTATTACGCCATTGGCTGGGGCGTTCCCGCCATTATCACAGGTAACACAGTCATGTAGACATGCAGGCACACAGTCCTTGATATGGCTTAGCAACATGTTTATGTAGCCATGTAAAAGCAGGCAGTCACAAGCCTGTTCTTGCCACAGCTACACAATAATGATTTTCTTATATGAGCACACACATACACGCACACACATACATAGTGAGTCTGGCTGTGTAGATAAGGTGTCCTATTGACATTTGGATTAAATAGGTTTCAGTGGCATTTTATAACAGAGACAGTAAAGCAGAGATACTAATGCAAGCAATTTCTGCCATGACACAGTGTTAGCAGGTCATATCTTTCTACTTTCTTCTCTCTCCCCTTCACACACACGCATGCACACACACACATGCAGATTGGTAGTTTGCATCCAGTCTCATAACATACTGTCAGTTTCCCATTATCTGTTGCTGTTTGTGTCACTGTCTGTCTCACACATACACACACACACTGCAGACTGCTGTCTCTTCTTGCCTCAAGAATGGATGCGTCTCCCACCATCATAAACACACTTTAGCGCATGTCTCTTCCCTTGGGCTGTGAGGTGTGTTTATCTGTCTGTCTGTCTGTCTTTGTTCAGGCTTCTTCTGCCTTTTCTTTTGCAATTTATTTCAAATATTCTTTATAGCCACGCCTGTCAAAACATCGACAGTGTCGTCCAAATAAGGATACATGACCAGTAAAGGTATAACAGTTCAAGTCACAAATTTCCTACTAACCACATCTGGTACTGATATGGAGCACTGGTGCCTTAGGTTCTATACTGAATCTGTACTGTGAGTGCATGAGCACACAAAAGAAACTTTAGGTGAAACCGTCTTTGTGTGTCCCCGCTCAACGTAAGGAAAAAGGCAAGCCAGACTATCATGAATCCCTCCAGCTGCCACATACTGCCTCTATCCTGCGCTAGCTTACAGCCTTATCTTCTCCTGACTCTGACAGTCAGTGAATTTTTGTTTGTGAACCTGATTCACATGATTCAACCAGGAGCTGAAAATCAGAGGGTGAAACTTTTGTAGCTCTGATTTGGAATAATGGGTCATATAGGTCTTACGAAGTTAAATTAAATAGAGAAATGATGGCTTGTGTCTTTGCTGTTTAATCGTAGCAGCTAAGCACAGTTCAATTAGTCCAGCTGCTGAATTTAACATTTAAAATCGGAAGACTGAAAGAATTAATCAAACATTGAGAGAGTGCTTTCAGGAGCTAATTTTCTCTAACAATTGATTTTTAAATCTAAAAATATTCATTTAATAACAGCTAAAAACATACCTGACATTCCTAGGCATGTCCTGGTTTTTCAATAATGTCCTGCGGTCACTGCCTATAGTGTTTCCCTATCTTTGAGGTTGCTGTCTCTCTGTGAGTGACAGCAGAGGACATCACAGAGCCGATCTGTCTGATCTGACCGTGCATCTCTTTGCTTTAGGCCTGGCAGTAGGTCTGGACCCAGAGGGTTATGGAAACCCAGACTTCTGTTGGATCTCCATCTATGACAAACTAATCTGGAGCTTCGCTGGTCCCATCGGTATCGTCATACTGGTAAACATCTCTCTGTTTGTCTGACACATGGCAGTGAACTCTATATGCACACAGACTTAAATGACACGAATGAAATCTCAACCTGCACATTTTCAAATAAACATAGGTTTAAACCTAATTAACATTCGTAGCCACGAATGGCAGCCCTCCAGATGGATTTTAGAAAGACGACCCACTTAAGCTCAATCATTTCATTCAGGCCTTTTGAAACTTCACTTCAAGAAATTTGATGCAGTGCTTTAAAGTGAATGATTACAGCATAGTACAGTCAGTAATCAGTATTATACATACATCTGTGAATCCACCTTTTCTTTTTTTTAAACTTTGTTTTACTGTCAGAGCCTTGAATGGCTTTGCTTTTATTAAATGTATCTTTTCCCTCCTGTGTAACTAATTTATCCGCATTGATTTTGTCCCAGTCGTTGCTAATGGCCGTAGTGGATTCGCTGAAATGTATTAAAATGCTTTCTGTATTGATCTTTCACTCTTCAGTTGAATGGAGGCATTTTCACGATTGTGGCCAAGATGTCCTGTAATCCATCTCAGAAGGAGACCAAGAAACTCCCTGTCATGTAAGTGTGTGCATTGACACTATTCTCACTTTAAAAAAGTGACCTTGAGGCCTACTTTCCAAAGTGCAATCCTTTTCTTGTGTTTTGTGCTGTTTCAGACTTCAACAGGTCCTATATAAAATTCCTGAGTGAGAGTTTCTCTAAAGTAGCCTTTCAAATTTGAGCTGTTTGATAAGAATTGGTCTGCAGTTCGTCCGGTGCCTGTACTGTTGTCCATTAGTGTGGCTTTTCTTTGCTGTCTCTATATTTCTCTGTTACCTTAATCATGATGATATATAGTGAAAACATCATTATTTTGTTATAATTAAAGGTTTAGTGTGATATAATGCTGCATTCATCTGGCGTATGTATCAGAGTGTATCACAGATTCATCCTGGCGAATCCAATTCTAATCTTTTTTCTCCTCCACTGCCCTCTTTGCTTCTGTCTGTCTCTCTGCAGCGCCACTATCCGCAATGCCTTCTTACTGTTGCTGGTGGCCACCTCCACCTGGCTGTGTGGTCTGATGGCTGTAAATAACAGCATACTGGCTTTCTACTACATATTTGATGTCCTCTGCCTAGTGCAGGTATGAACAAAGTATGATCAGATACAGAACAAAGTGTGATACCTGTAACTGGAGCCTAACATACTGAAGCTTTTGAATCTTGTTTGTTACTCTGTGTGTTTTTGTTTCTGTTATTTTTATTTTATATCTCTTTATCATTTTTCCCAGGGTCTGTCGGTGATGCTAGTCTTCACTGTGTTCAACTCAGAAGTTCAGGAGGCCTGGAGAGTTGCCTGTTTGGGTAAAAAGAGTCCTGGAGAAGATCCCCCGAGACCACCGCAGAGCACAGTACGTCCAACATACATTAATATCCAGTTTTAGAGCATATCTATAGTGCTACTGCTAAAGCTAAACACCTTTTGTCATTTGTTTCTTGAATCAGCCTGACTGTTGATTCATTAATATACGGCATTAGCAGAATGCATGCACAAAAGTATAGCAAAATAAAGATGAAAACTAATTGTAATCGTTTAACAGAACTATGGTATCCAAAAGAAATCATTATCATTGCACAGCTATGACAAGCTAAGTGAATCTAAGATCCTAATGTGAAGGCATAAATCTCCTAGCTGCGTGATCCTTAAAGCCTTTACTAAGTTTTCTCCTGCTGCTGTGCCCATTACTAGACAGCACAATAGCCCTCCTGCCCTGAATTTCTCCTTGCCTCTATCCTTCCATCAATCTTTCCTGTCGTCTCTCTGTCCTCTCCAGCTGCCCTCAGGGTTCCTAGCTGACCCACATAAAACATTATACCAGCCAGTGGATCCCTGCCTGCTCTTTAGCCCGCTTTCACAAAAGCACCGTGCAGTGCCTATTTAATGATGCTTTTATGCGTGTGTAAGAAATGCCATCCTACTTTCACATCTTTCCTTACTTTCTATGTCTTCTGTTGTCTCGTGCACATCTCTAACTGTGTGTGTGTGTGTGTGTGTGTGTGTGTGTGTGTGTGTGTGTGTGTGTGTGTGTGTGTGTGTGTGTGTGTGTGTGTGTGTGTGTGTGTGTGTGTGTGTGTGTGTGTGTTCTCAGTT